>CM075967.1:2256200-2288700 GCA_038048745.1 Coluber constrictor foxii | reverse complement strand
CCCAAACCCCCAATTTTCAACCTTGCTGAGAGCAGTTTAAAAGAAGCAAATGGGCCTTGCCCCATCTCTTGCAACCGTTCTCTACCCACCTAAGAATTCCTTGCAAGAACAAAACCGAGACGGATCCAATCCAACTTCCTGTTTCCAAAACAACAACAACAACAATCAAAAGTCTCTGGTCCAACATATGAACTAGGCATTTGTTGAGCTTTGGATCTCCAGACGAGCCAGGCCCTTCTTGGGGTATGCTTAAACAATAATGCATCTCCACCAAGGGTGGTATTCACCGGTTCGCGTGTGTGATTTCTGCTACCGGTTTGAGCCGAACCGGCTGGATACCACCTCTGATTTCCAACCCCCAAAATGGGTGCAGACTACCCCATCCCCACTGATACATTTCTGCTTGTACACACGAAATGTTCCTCGCAAAGGAATCTAGAAATTAGATGGAACTTGCACTGGGGATAGCTGGAAACGATAGCAACCTTTGTGTCTTCTGTTTTTTTTCTGAAAACCCCACATTCTTAGGTTTCATAACTGCTGTATTCTGATATATATAGGAAGGTGTGGAATCTAGAGGCTGTTGGGAAGAAGCTCTTGTAACTGGCAGGTGGCACTTTTTACACAGGGACGCCCTGCTTCCCAGAAGCGCTGTTTACAAGACCTGGTTAAGGATTTCAAGGGCGCAAAAGAAAACAGTGATTATCAGCCCGACAGTCTCTTCATAAAAAATCCAGCTCCTCGCTGTAAATCAGATGGATTCTTTCATTAGAATAACTTTATGATTACCTAGCAAGATTATTGCCTAGTCTGTGTACACTCGTGCACTCTTTATTCCTATGATTTCAGCTTTTAAGAGTATATAACAGGAGTATATAACAGGGTTACAAGGATTATCATTTTTCTTCCGACAACAATTGCAGAGAGAACTGGTCAGATGGGAGAACAAGAGGATTAAAAGCTTCCGTGCGAGGTCTCAAGAAAAAAAGAAAACAGAAGCAAAGACAGAATACTTTCCGACGGAATTATCTCCACCAAGGAGTTCGTTAATTGCCATATGTTCTAATCCACTCCTGGCATCTCCTGAAGCAATAGATGTTCTCAAAATTTGAACGAGAAGCATGAGTCACCAAACCCACTAATATCCAGACTAGCCCTGGATTTATTAAAGGGTCCTTGTTTTTTTTTTTTTGTTTTTTTTTAAAGCGGCAACATGGATAAGACATAGCCACAAATAAATCAGAAGGGACAAATGATGAAAAATGTTTTGCTGGACCTGAAAAAACCCAGAGATCCCAGTGGACATTGAATTGATCCTGAAAAAGGTTGCAGAGCTCTGAGTTTCAGCATTCCCAATTTTGCTTAAATCTAAGCATTTTAAAGGTGGCTCAGTGGCTAAGACGCTGAATTGGTCGATCAAAAGGTCAGCAGTTCAGCGGTTTGAATCCCTAGCGCCGCGTAATGGGGTGAGCTCCCGTTACTCGTCTCAGCTTCTGCCAACCTAGCAGTTTGAAAGCATGTTAAAAAATGCAAGTAGAGGGTGGGGGGAATATTGGGGGGGGGGGAATTCTTTTTGTAAAACTTTTCAATAAAAAAAAATGCAAGTAGAAAAATAGGGACCACCTTTGGTGGGAAGGGAACAGCATTCCGTGCGCCTTTGGCATTTAGTCATGCCGGCCACATGATCATGGAGACGTCTTCGGACAGCGCTGGCTCTTCGGCTTTGAAACGGAGATGAGCACCGCCCCCTAAACTCAGGAACAACTAGCAGATATGTGCGAGGGGAACCTTTATCTTTACCTTTAAGCATTTTAATTTTCTGCAGATAGGAAGCACTTGCTACATGAAATAGGACATGTTGACATGGGGGAAAAACATATGATTCTCCTATCAGTCATCATCCGTAGGAACACAATGACTTCCAAATCTTGCTTATGAACTTGCTTATGATTTAACTACGCTGTTTGGAGCAATCTCTTTCTTTGGTTCCTAAAGATCAGCTCTGGTTTTCTCCTAAGCACTACAGAGAATTAAAGAAATTAAGAAAGGGACTACAACTGAGATAGAAGAGGATATTTGTAGCTCAGGGTTGGACATTGGAGTCTTGGTACTCTCTGAACTTGTTTGTTTTCTTGCAGGCGTTTTCTACCCAACTAGATAACATCATCAGTATTAGAAGAGAGTGGGGCAGGGGTCTTCTCTACCTTTGTATATATACAAAGGTAGCTGTTCCCTAGTTGGATAAGGAAACATCTGCAAGAATGTGGAGGAGTTGCATCAGTATGCTGATGATACACAGCTGTACATCTCCACCCCAGGCCACCCCAACGATGCCCTTAAAGTGATGTCCTGGTGCCTGGAAGCCATGCGGATCTGGATGGGGAGCAACAGGCTCCGACTCAACCCTTCCAAGACCGAGTGGCTGTGGCTTCCGGCGTCCCGATATGGCCAGTTGACGCCATCGCTGGCTTTTGGGGGCGAGACATTGGCCCCCATGGATAGGGCTCGAAACTTGGGCATCCTCCTGGATGCATGGCTGTCTTTAGAAGAGCTTATGACGGCTGTGGGCAGGAGGGCTTTTTATCAGGTTCGCCTGATACGCCAGTTGCGTCCCTATCTGGATTGGGACTCCTTACACACAGTCACTCAGGCACTCGTCACTTCCTGCCTGGACTACTGTAATGCTCTCTACATGGGGCTCCCCTTGAGGAGCACCCAGAGGCTCCAACTGGTACAGAATGCGGCCGCGCGGGGGATTATGGGAGCAAGGGGGCGCTCCCATGTGACACCTCTCCTGCATGAGTTGCATTGGCTTCCGGTGGTCTTCTGGATGCGCTTCAAGGTGTTGGTTACCACCTTTAAAGCGCTCCATGGCATAGGGCCTGGGTACTTGCGGGACCGCCTTCTGCCGCCGATAGCCTCCCACCGGCAAGTACGCTCCCACCGAGAGGGTCTTCTCAGGGTGCCGTCAGCCAGGCAATGTCAGCTGGCGACGTCCAGGGGGAGGGCCTTCTCTGTGGCAGCACCTGCCCTCTGGAACGATTTGCCCCCGGAGATCCGCATGATATCTGATCTCCGGGCTTTTCAACGTGCCCTAAAAACTTTTTTATTTTGTCAAGCTGGGCTGACGTAACCCCCCCCCCTCTTTAGCTTTTTAATTGTCTATGGGTTTCTAAATTTTAAATTGTCTATGGGTTTTTAAATTCTCTGGGCCAAAAATTGTTTAATTCTTTTACACATTTTAAATTTTGTATTGTAATGTTTTTTATTCTTGGCTGTGCACCGCCTGAGTATATAAATTTAATAAACTAAACTAAACTAAGAAAACAGCCGAGCTCAGATAGCACCAAAGACTCCATGTCCCAAAGGTGCTTTTTCCCCCAACTGGACTTTTTTTTTTTTGTCTTTGAAGACATTTTGCTTTTCATCCATGAAGCTTCTTCAGCTCTGTTTCCAAGAGGCAACTGGGCTTTTTTTTCTTTGAAGGCATTTTGCTTTTCATCCAAGAGAACTGGAGAAGCTTCTTGGATGAGAAGCGAAATGTCTTCAAAGGGGGAACCCCGCCTCTGCCCCAGAAAGTCCAGTTTCCACTTGGAAAAAGAAAAAAAAAACACTTTTGGGACAACCATGACCTCGATGACTGAGAATCTCCATAGAAAATGACTCTGTTGTGATCCCGGCCCCGGAGGCTGATTTATCTTCACATGCTGAGTCGGAGGATGATATGGAGGAGGAGGAAGCTGTCACGAGCTATGTGCCGGAGGGGCCGTCTTCACTGGTGAGTCAGCAAAAACTGACAGTTGCTGACGTGCCTATGGACCCCAGCCAAATTGAGGAGGAAACAGAGGCCGGTAACGATGAGGGGGAGCCCCTATTGGATGCAAGAGAGAGACATAGGAGTCGTCGTAGAGAACAGGTGTGGTCAGTGTCAGAGCGGCAATCAGCCCCGTTACCTTGCGTGGGGTAATTGCCCTCATTTTGAGTTGGATCGTGGCTTCTATCCTGTTGCATACTTTGATCAATAAGACCGAAGAAACATCTTCTAATTAAACTCATATTTATTATAAGAAAATAACAACATCTCACTATCTAAATTAGATTACATGTTGGCAAAGAATCCCCAGCCTGACCTTAGCTGGCTGGAGAACAAAGGAAAGTTTCTAGAAGAAGTACAAAAGAATGCAATGACATGCGTAGTAGGTGCTGTAGGTGCTGATAAGGAATATAACTACGGTAAGTCTGATAGTCCAGAAATATTAGCTCTGCTGGTAAATATAAAAACGCAGTGACAGTCAGGAGACATAGGGCCACACCCTACAAAGTATAAAAGGGGCGTGACTGGGCTGGAAAGGCGTGGTGAACAATTTGTTGGCGTTTTGAATGCAGTGGAGTTACAACTATTAGTTTGGAGTTTTTTGACAAGAGGCTGCATTCCTGCATTAGCCTGCTGGCTGTCTGCCAAGACCTTTGGAACATTGCCTGGTAGCCATTGGACTAATACGCGCTTTGGAAGAGAACTATTTCTTAAAGGGCCAGCTTCAGTCTCTCTAGCCTGCGTTTGTTAGTGCCGGGCTATTTGAGCCTCTGCAAGCCCACTCGTGGGAGGGGACAGAACAGACTCCATTGTTATAACTTGTGTTCTGAAGGCAGATGCCTACCAAACCAAATGTTAAAAGCTGGGTTTTTTTGTTTTTTTAAAAAAAATGAGGAGATCTATTCCAGATTTGGAAAAACTGACATTAAACAGAAGCCTATGCAAATTGTATGTTTGTGTTGTCTTGTCTTTGGAAGGCTGGTGGCGAAGCAGATTCCAAAAGTAGGTTTCCCTTGGGGGGTTGGGGGTGGGAGGGTAAGGCTGCTAGGAAATCCTCTTTAGGGTTAGCCGTTAGGGTCTCAGTTCAGGAGTTGCACAAGATGACCCCAATCTGAATTGTTGACTTTGTTTCTATCATCTTCTCCCAGCCGTTCCTCCTTCCTCCCTCTATTAAAATGGTGACACCAGGGCAAGCAAGACAAGGATGGGAAGATGCCAACTGAATTGGATGAGATAATAAGCAATTAGTCGGCTGAAGAAGGTTAATAACTGTAATCTTGTGAAAACTCCTCTGGGGTTCTACTACTATTTATGGAGTGACTAATATGGATCCCTTTCTTAAATTAGTTTGCACACTCATAATTTAGGCATTTCTCTAGCCTTCCTCCCCTCCTTCCCAATCCATCCGAATTTATTTTCTGCAAATGAGAGCGGAGATAGTGTCTTGGGCAATAGGCCATCTGCCTGTTCGTTAATATTTGAATAAAAGCGAAGGTTCTTTCAACTTGTTACGCCGGTAGCATTACAACTCCGAAAACTCTCTGGGAATGCTTGTGTCAGGATTCACATCACAGCCAGGAATGAATTATGTAGAAATGCACACAAGATATCCAAGGACTTCAGATAAATATTTATCGAAGAAAAATAGAAGCTATAAACAAAGCATCCCAGCAACTGCTATATATCTGTCAGGCCCAAAGAACCAAGAGAGACACGTAGAATTACTTCTGAGCAGTTTCCTTCATTGTTACTCACCTGCAGGCAGAAATCCCGCCAACTGCTTCCATTGCTAAAGTTATACAATAAGAATTGCTAGGGAAGAGCCAGCCTTCTTAACTCGTTTTCTTCCAACCAAGCTATCTAAGCTTCTCTGTCTTTTGGTCCTCTAGAATACAGCTCCCCCCCCACCTTTTGGGAATCCAGACTACATTCCACCTCATCATCAAAATAATAAGACTAACAGAGATGGAAGGGACCTTGGAGACCTACTAGTCCAACCCCTTGCTCAAGCGGGAAACCCTATACCAGTGATGGCTAACCTTTTTGCCATTGTGTGCCAGGAAGGGGTGGGGGCAGGGGAGGTTTGCGTGTGTGTGTGCCCACACACATAATTCTATGTGTCCTGCCCTGCACATGCGCCCATGACTCCCCTCCCTTCCAACCCCCGCTCCTGGCACGTGTTGGCCCGGTATGTCACTGCGTTTTCGTATTTACCAGATGAGTTTTTATTTTTGGACTCTCAGACTTACGGTAGTTTGCCAGAACTCTTATCAGTAGCTACTGCGCATATCTACATTCCTTCTTCTTCTCTAAAACTTTTCTTTCTTCTCCGGCCAAGAGAGGTAGCCGGGAAAGCTTCCAAGATGTAACCTAATTTAGATAGTGAGATGTTCTTATTTTTTTAGAAATAAATATGAGTTTTTCATTAGAATGTATTTCGGTTCATTTTCTTGCAAAGTATACAGAAGAAAAAAAGCCACAATTCCACCTCTAATTGAGGGCAATTACCCCAGGATGGGAACGGGGCTGATTGCCGCTCTGACATGGTAGGCCCGTTTTTCTTTCTCACCTGGCTCCAGATCTCCTCTATGCATCTGGAGAGGGCGAAAACAGCCTTCCCCACCCCCTCGGGAGGCCCTCCGGAGTCCCAAAATGGCCTGTTTCCCAACTTCTGGTTTGACAGGAAGTGACTTTTTTGCTGTCCCCGGACTCCAGAGCCTCTCTAGGAGGGACAGCAAAAAATGTTTTTGCCCTCTCCAGATGCATAGAGGGGATCTGGAGCCAGGTGAGAAAGAAAAACGGGCCTTCCCTCATTCCCAGACCTTCCGGAGGCAGGAAACAGCCTGTTTCCCTACTTCTGGTGGGCCCAGAAGACACAAAAATCAGCTGACTGGCGCGCGCATGCATGCCGGAGCTAAGTTGGCATGGCCACTGATATGGCTACACGTATCACCTGTGGCACGTGTGCCATAAATTCGCCATCACTGCCCTAATATCATTTCAGACAAATGGTTGACCAATCTCTTCTTAAAAGCCTCCAACAGGATCGCCTGCTGCCACCAAATATCTCCCACCGTCCGATACGCTCTCACAGAGAGGGTCTCCTCAGGGTCCCATCGGCCAGACAATGTCGGCTGGCGACCCCCAGGGGGAGAGTCTTCTCTGTGGGGGCTCCTGCCCTATGGAATGAACTTCCCCCCAATATCAGAAGGATTCCCAACCTCCGCACCTTCCGTCGGGCACTGAAGACTCTGTTGTTTCACCAAGCCGGCCTGACCAACTAGGCAATTTTAAAGGGGTTTAAATCTGTTTTAAAGGGGTTTTAGAAAGGGGTTTTATCGGACAGCCGAATAGTTGAATTTATTTTAATACTTTTAATTTTTGTGTATGATTGTTTTAATATGGCTGTGAACCGCCCTGAGTCCTTCGGGAGAAGGGCAGTATAGAAATGAAATAAATACAAATACAAATACAATGTTGAAGCACCCACAACTTCTGGAGGCAAGTCGATCCACTGAGTAATTGTTCTCACTGTCAGAAAATGTCTTCCTTGTTCTAGGTTGGTTGGTAATGTTTTGTTGCATTTCGTTCCCTTCCTTCCTTAGTCTCTTTTTTCTCCCACAAGTTTTTTGTTTTTTACAAACGTATCAATGTGTGAACAGTGTGGCCCTTGGGTGTCATTCTTTCTAACACAAATAAAACCAGTAAACTTAATCATAATTATTAAATGCGGGCAACTTATATATTTCTAACGATACACAATTATAATATGTTGCAGTCTGTCGTTAAATTATTCCATATTTTCTCATTACTTTTCTTTTATTATATAAAAGTGTATACACTAACGTTCCCCCTTCTCTTATTTCTATCACTTATTCTAACTTTGAATCATATCACCTTTTATTAAAAACCATTTTGTTTCTATCCTACCTCACTTCCAGTCATGTCGCCTAGCTAAAATAAAGAGAGAAAAGCAAAATCAAACCAAAACAACAGAAAAGAAAAGAAAAATCATCTATCCATCGTCTCTTGCCCGCTTCAATATTTTAATTGCTATGCTTTTTTTAAAAAAACTTGCCTCCCAAATTCCTCTCCTAGATCTTTATTTCTGTCAGATACAACATAATCTGTTGTATCTGACAGATACAAATTCTGACAGAATCTATTTCTATCAGAATTTGCTTCTTGGCTATTCAATCTAGGTATTTCTCCTTTTTGAGTGTGCTGAATTGTTTCATTTTTGCAACAGTCCATCATACAAGTAGCCCTTGACTTATGACCATAATTGAGCCCTAAATTTATGCTGCTAAGTGAGACATTTGTTGTGAGTTTTGCCCCGTTTTACGACTTCTCTTGCCACAGTTATTAAGTGAAAAATTGCAGGTCTTAATAACCCAGTTATTAAGTGAATCTGGCTTCCCCCCATTGACTTTACTTGCCCAAAAAGTTGCAAAAGGTGATTTATATGACCTGGGGACACTGGAACTGTCATAAATATGAACCAGTTGCCAAGCATCTAAATCTTGGTCCCATGACCATGAAGATGCTACAGTGGTCATAAGTCTGAAAACTGGTCCCAAGTCCCTTTTTTCAGTGCTGTAATTTCAAACGGCCACTAAATGATCTGTTGTAAATTAAGGACTACCTGCATTGTTTTTCACTGATTGTATGAATTTCTCTTTTCATCATCACCATGCTGGCTGGGGAACTGTGGAAGTTGACGTCCACCCATCTTCAAGTAATCAAGGTTGAGAAACACTGAATTAGAAAATGATTTCCCTTCTCTCTTTCCATCGGCTGATCTAAATTCCTCGTTTGGCTTATCAGCTTGAGAGATGCAAGTCAGGTTTCCTTGAAAAGCTTCTGGTTGAGCATAACCATAGCATGTCATCCATTACACATGTATTTTGCTGGGACTGACTGAAAGTGACATTTATGGCTCTATCATGAGAATGGATTTTGCTGCCCATTAAAATGATCTACAGGTAAATACTTCATTCATTTTTAATCCTCAGCACTTTTGGCTCCGGAAGATGATCCTATCAATAGCTTGCCTATTAGTGGGACTCTTCAGCAGGAAGTCTGAGCTGATGAATAATATGGAGAAGCGGCAATTAAAGAGATTGCAGTACAAATAAACGAAGAATTAAACTCAACTGCTTGCTGACCTTGGGTCTACTCCAAAGAGTTGTCATTTTTGAGAGGGTCATCCCTGGCCTTTCAAGATGTGTTTCTTCCTAGATAATTATTGAAAAGAAAATCATAGGCAGATGCTAGTCTGATGAATTACGAATCACTGCTTCTTAGAAAGAGGCATGTAAGAACTGGCCGTTCCTTGTTGCTCAGTCTATTGGGCTATCAAAGGCATTTATGTTTTGTCAGTGTATTTCATGATGACTTTGTCTATGGTGTTCAAGAAAGCACTGAAACATAAGAATACAAGGAAAGACATTGTTGGTGGACCTGTTCCAGGACGACCGAATTCTGGAAAATCATACAGTCATGGATCTTGGAAAGTATAGGATATAATTTAATTCTGAAACCAGAGTATTATTTACTGAATATTAGGCCAGACAATTTAGGCATGAATATATGGTGTTTGTGTGTATTTATCACCACGTCAGCAAGAATATGCTTCGCCCAACATTGGAAGGGGAAAGACCTGCCAGCTGAAGACTCAATTTTGGAGAAAATCTTGGACTATGTGGAAGCCGACAGACTGACTAAAGCATTGAGAGATCAAAAGGACTCCGTATATTTCCAATGTTGGGACAAATGGTACGTTTGGTTGAACAACAAACTCTCAAAAGGTCAAGTATAACTAGGATTATGTTTAATGTATGTTAAATCTGATTGAAGTTTAAATATTGTCTAAAGTGTAAATATCATGTAAAGTTCCTGTCGCGATCATTTTTTGATTATTTTTTTTTCTGATGCATTGATTGAAATAAATAAAAAAAAGGAAAGACGTTTTGACTTATTTAGTATTGCAGTTCAATAAAGTACAAAAGAGAGAAGCAACTTCAAACCTTGAAACAATTAATAGAGAAGAAAGTATCATCTGTTTTCTGAAAAACGCAGGTATTGCTAGAAACATGTTGATGTTTTTAGAAGTTGTCCATGTTAGGCCTTGGTGTGATAAGTAACAGAGATGACCTTGATGGAGATAATGTGAGCCCTGTTACCTATAATCGTAATAACGATGCAGTACCTGGAGATAAGAGAATAGAAGAGAAAGAACTGGAGAAGATAACAAAATACAAAGACCTGTGAATAGAAGTAGAATGACTGTGGCAAAAGAAAGCAAAGCTAGTACCAATAATGACAAGCACTTTGGGTGCAATTCTAAAACATCTGGAGCACCGCTTGAATACCATCGACATTGACAAAATCACCACCAGTCAATTGCCAATGGCAGCTTTATTCAGAACAGCTTACATCCTGCGCCAATACCTTTAACAACATCAAACAACATGGGAATGACTCGATAGGTGGATAACAATGCCCAATGAAGTCTAAACATCTGGCTGACCATATGACCAGCCGTAACAGTTTATTACATTTACAAGCTGGCCATCTCTCAGTGACTCTTAAATGATTTAACGAATTGTTAAAAACATTTAAAAGTAACAATAGAAAAACACAAAAACAATGCAAAAGAAGTTTAAGAGAAATTCTGTCTCACATCTTTGTGGCCAGTCTGCTCTAGAATCTAAATCCTTTAGCGGAGGATGGTTATCATGACATCAGAGCTTTCTGTCAAATCATGGACAGAAGCAGATTTATTTTGTTATAGTTAATTGAGAGTATCTCATTTGTCCTGTCTACATTTATGATTACCTCAATTCAGAAAAAGGAAAGAAATCCCTCAAATAAATAACACAGCAAAACCAAATGAGGCCAGGAATGAGTAAATAAATGATTGTGCATTCATAAATCTCTTTCTCTCTCTCTCTCCTTCCTTTCTCTCTGAATATGTGTGCGAATAGGCTAATTTTATTAGCTGAATCTTTAACAAAATAGGAGATGATGTTTTGAAGCTGTTCATAAATGGGAAAGGTTTCTTTGTCTACAATCATCACCTGCGTAATGAATGCTAATGAAAGACTTGAGAGAAGCTAAATTGAATCCTTACTTAAGAAATTTTGTTTTGCAAATATGTGATTGAAATTTATCTGCACAGGGAGAAAATTAGGAGTTTTATTATGCTAGGTTGTCTTTTCTTTTAATGGAGTGTCAACATATTGTTTGGTTCTCAAGCTGAGGCTCCTTGAGAGCAGAGTTCGGTGAAGATTGAAGTAAGGTTAAGAAGATTGAAGTCTAGGCTCCATTTTTCCAAAGCAGCCTAATTCCATCCTGCCTCCCATTCCATTCTAGGAAATGAATTGAGAGCGGGCATTTCTGGATCATTAATTACAAATGGCAGTACTTAGGTAGCACAGAAACAACTTTGCCAATCTATTTTAATTAGGGGAAGATGTTGGGTCCTGATCTCTATGGAGATTGCTCTGCATGACTTGGGAAAGCTTCAATCTGTCCCTTGGCAGCTTTGTTCCTGAATGTTCCTCATTGCAAGACAACAACAACGACAATAAAAACATCTTGGCATCATTCTTGTGTTTATGAGAAAGCAACTAAGGGAGCTCCAAATACATTAATGACAGAATATGTACGTTGGGTTCATGGGGGAAAAATAGTCCACCACTTTAAAAATGTTTAGCAGAAGTGAGTTTAAGGGGTCTAGGACAATTCATCACGGCCAGAAAATCTGGCTAGTTCCATAAACCACAATTAAACCATGAATCAAAGAACACAACCAAGATAGCCATTTATTATTTTGCACTTTTGGACAAGCACCTCCTTTGAAAACATTTAACTGGGGTGGAATGGAAAGATTTCCTGTAATAAAGAAAGAAGAAAACAATTTCAAATTTGGGTCATTTTTTTTTTCACTTTCAGGGGGTTAAGATATCCTGTATCAAACACACCTCCATTTCTAACATTTAAGCACAATTCTTAGAGAGCAAAGCAAAGCAGTCCTGGAATATATTTTTTTTCTTAAAAAGAAACTGGAAACAATAACAAACCCAATTTTTGCACAAGAAAATAAAATCAAGGGCTGCTTGGCAAGATTGTAACATGGTGGGGAAGATGCAAGCAAAACTCAAAATGATAGAAAAAAGGGGCTTGGATTTTAGGCAGGGAGGACCCAACAACTAGAGGGGCACTCTACTGCAAGAGAGGTAATCCCCATCAGTCCCCACCTTGCAAACCTGACTAATGGGACCTGTAGTCCAAAGCATCTCCTATTGTGTGTGTGTGTGTGTGTGTGTATATATGTTTTCTGAGGTTTTCGCAGGTGTTTGTATGTAGATCTTTGGTTATTCAGATTTTCTCCCGCGTAAAATTGGAAGTGTCTTGGCGACGTTTTGACGAAGTCTCATTCGTCATCTTCAGGCCGGTGTTTTCGGCTTTGGGCTTTGTTCACATTGCTCCTAGAAGCACGTATTTCATTGTTTCATTACCAAACTAGGGAATATCAGTGCTAGGAGAGAGTTTGCTCTCATCTTACGTTCTAGTGCAGGGGTCGGCAACCTGTGGCTCTGGAGCCGCATGTGGCTCTATTGCGGCTCCCTGTCACCAGTCAGCACCACAATTGATAGGGGTTTCAGTTAGGATAGGCAGAGGAAAAAGGACCCCATGCTAGGAGGACACACTATGGTGGGGGGAACCAGACTGCCGGTTGGCTCCAGAATTGAATGGGGGATGGGGATGGGGCTTCCGGCTAGGGCCTTGAGTGTTTAAGGTTGCTGACCCCTGTTCTAGTGGCTTGTCATTTTGTTCTGTCCCCGACCCCATGCTCACACACAAACAAGCATTCCGGAGTTAATGAGCAAACCAGCCGGCAAAAACCTAGTGGCTGCCTGCCAAGAGTTTATTAGTTACAAAGAGGAGAGATAACTTCTCTCCACTTCTGGCACATCAAAGGTAAGCAGCTCAATATTTACAGTTCAGTCTTTTAAACAATAGTCCGGCAATACAGAATGGCGTGAAAGCTTTCAGCTTTGTTCATCACAAGGTTTGACTGGCCACCACGCTCCCTTTTATAGACTGTGGGGTGTGGTCCAGTGCCTCAGCTAAACCCTGGCACACCTTGCCTTCTGCTATGCACGTTTCTCCCTGCGTCGCTGTTGAGGATCCAGCCAGCACTTATCTCCCTCGTCGCTGTCCACCTGTGGCTGCGGGGACGTGCTTGGCTCTGGGCCTATCTCTTGCCCTTCGGTGTCCTCCGGGGGCATTGCCAGAGAGGAGGGTCCTGGAGAGGGAGGTCTTGCCAACTCCTCCCTTTCACTCTTGGAGTGCTCTCCTGACAATGACGCAGGCTCAGGCAACGGAGCCACAACACATTTCAGTGTTGGTAGAACTAGTCTTGGAGGTTCTTTGGTTGAGCTATTTATTGTTAACTTCCTTGGCATTTCCTTGATTCGGATATTGTTCACTCCTCGACTTAATACTCTGATGTTAATCTTCAAGAGAATCGAAGTATATAGTTGCAGATTGAAGGAGAGGAGACGTATTGATTCTTTTGCTTCATTTTGAACTTGTTGATTGTATCTTGTGCACAGATGTAGACATTGTTTATGCCTATTGATGGCTAATTTGTCAGACAGCCCAAATTTTTGAAATTTGCTAGCATTGTTTGATGTGGATTGGTGTACAGTGGTCACAGTTTCCCAGTTGAAACAATGGTAAACTCCGTCAATATATTGTCAAAATAAATACTGTTTACTGTGTATTTTAATTGCTTCTAGGTTCAATGATGGATAATAGATATTTTTTTACCTTGCTTACCAGGTTAATTGGAACAATGACAATGGTTCTTAGAACCAGAGAGATGACCTCAACGGCCCTTTTTAATGCCAGACATTAAAAATCTCTTCTCCCGTTGAAGGAGAAGAGATTGTATATAGATTTTTTTAAAAAAATTTGATTTATATGCCACCCTTCTCCGGAGACTCAGGGCGGCTTACAATGTATTAAGCAATAGCCTTCATACTTTTGTATATTTATACAAAGTCAGCTTATTGCCCCCACAAACTGGGTCCTCAATTTACCTACCTTAGAAAGGATGGAAGGCTGAGTCAACCTTGAGCCTGGTGAGATTTGAACTTACAGTCATTGCAGACAGCTGGTGTTAATCACAATGCTTTAGTCTGCTGAGCCACCAGGCCCATTTTGTATCATGCTTAACATTTTCGCCATTGCGATCATTCTTAGAAACAGAGAAAACTTCAGTAGCTGTTTTTAATGCTAGGTGTGGTCCATGCTGTATAAAAGATTTCATAGTTTTCTTGCCTGCTTAGTATTAGACCCAGCAACGGTTCTTAAACCTAAGAAGAAAATCCCTACATCCCTTTTAATCCTAGGTGCTGGCCGATTCACAGTGTGGGATGATGAAATGCCAGTAATCCTTGCGCCTGAGGAATGGGCCACTGCCTTCTCACTGGTTGGCAGTGGCTTCGGGCATCGGGGAGACGGGGGGCAGAGTGGCAGGATCTGGAAAGGACCATGGGAGCCAATCCAGCACCATGCTTCTGAGAGTGAATCCGTGGCTGACTGGAGCAGAGAGGAGAAACTCTCTGCACTCTTTTTCTGGTGGTCCTACTTGTTTCACTACTAATGAGCGGCAATAATAATAATGGCAACAACAAAGAGGGGCTGTTAGTGTGGTGAAAAGAAAGTAATCGCCAGGGAAGCTAAGTGACAAAATCTATCTTGTCCAAACCACTTCATTGTCAATAGCTAAATGTATTTCACTTTTGTGCTGTGGCATATGAAATATGGCTTTTGAGCAAATCCCAATTTCCCTGACAGTTTTAGCTTGGAGTCTCTTTGAGGACATCTGTTTCACACTTAATAATAATGACTAAGATTCTCGCTTTGATCCACGAATCAGGAGCAATAGTTACAGAACAATTATCTTTTTTTTTTTTAAGCAGTTTTTCTTTGAAGATACTCCCTTTTAAATTCATTGTAGCTGGCCTCATTTGTCTATGCCGTATCTTTCCAGGTGTTAGATCTGGGGACTAAAGAAGACTTCCTCTGTAGGTAAAATCAAATATTCTTGCATAGACTTGGAGCAAAAGAAGAGAAAGGGAATTGAACTCGGTTTTCTTTTTCTTTTTTCTTTTTTCCAATTTTACATAGCAACGTATTGAGTTCTTAAAATTCTCAGAAACCAATGGGAATGTATGGAGAATAGGATGGGCTGAAAAAGAAGCATAAAGGCAAATGTTAAAATGGAAAACGCAAAAACCTTGAGGCTGAGCTCTGAGTAATAATGAGGATGTTTCCGTTCAATTATGTCTGATTCTTGGCAATTCTATGGGCCAGGTCTCTTCACATGTTCTGATCTTGCACTACTTCTTTGTGAGTAATAATATTCATTTGAAATATCCTAATAACCAGCAGCAAGAAACTTGTTAGAAAATCCTTCCATTGTTTCAAAACCACTGCAACCTTAGAGCTGAAATCCTAAATCCAAGTCTTTGTAATCAAGTTGAAATGCTGAGTCTGGATCAATGGTGAAATCCAATTTTTTTTTATTACTGGTTCTGTGGGCGTGGCTTGGTGGGCATGGTATGGCTTGGCGGGCGTAGCAGGGAAGGATACTGCAAAATCTCCATTCCCACCCCACTCTGGGGCCAGCCAGAGGTGGTATTTGCCAGTTCTCCAAACTACTCAAAATTTCCACTACTGGTTCTCTAGACTACTCAAAAATTCCGCTACCAGTTCGTCAGAACCTGTTGGATTTCACCCCTGGTCTGGATACAGATTCATTAATTTGCTTCATTTTTTTTAATGGACAACTATTATCTCCGGAAGCTAACGATCTTTTTTTTTTCTCCTAGCAGCCCAATCAGATGTTGGGGGAAGGGGGTTTGTGAAGATTACTCACAAGTGAGGCTAATAAAAGGGATGAAAAGGAAAACATCTCTAAGGGATTTAGCAGGGAGAAGCAAACAAACAAACAATCACATATGTTGCTTCTAGTTTTATTCCTGACTCTGTGAACAAACATTTTGCATCACACTTCTCCCTCCTCTTTTGATGCATGCCACAACATTTCCTAGAAAGGAGTGTGTTGCAGTGGAGGGAAGGGAGGGAAGCCTCTTGAAGAGGAGAAAGATTTTGTCACATTGCTCTAGGCAGGCAAACCCATCAGGAAGGAACTTTCATTAAATAATTAATTCAGCCACATGTGAGAGGAAGGTATGTTTGAGTCTTGGCAAAGTAAAATAAAGTAGGCCACATGGATAGCATTCCTTTCAGAGGGAGGAACAGGATTTCTCACTTAAAAAAGGGGGGGGGATTTTCATTCTAGAGATGGAGAATGAATTGATAAATGTGAAGTCTTTGGTGATCTCTGCTTGCAGAAACAAAGCAAGTTTCCATAACCATGATGAAGTAGTAGGAGTGAGAGAATAAAGAGATCACAGCTTGTTCTGGAGGCTTTAATACCTATTTTAAATGGGATTTCCTTTGCCACTTGCCAAATATATAATATTTTTATTTTTAAATATTTTTAATTAGATTTATATGCCGCCCTTCTCCGGAGACTCAGGGCAGCTTACAATGCATTAAGCAACAGCCTTCATACTTTTGTTTATTTATACAAAGTCAGCTTATTGCCCCCACAAACTGGGTCCTCAATTTACCTACCTTAGAAAGGATGGAAGGCTGAGCTCAACCTTGAGCCTCGAACTTGCAATAATTGCAGACCGCTGAATGTTAATTACAGGCTATCTAGCCTGTTGAGCTATAGACTCATATAAAGGATATAACTTTTAAATAGTAGCTTTAAATGCCAGCTACTCCAGTGAAAATGTACCCCTTCTTTTCATTCTCCTTCATCAAAGTTGCTATGGTACTTTCCTCCCTTATAGCCCCTTGAAAAATCTGAGGTGGTTTTTTCCTCTGGTTTCTGAAGCAGATTTCTTGTCCAGCTTCAGCTCTGAGGTCATAAATGTATTAAGTTTTGCTTTGAACCTGGGCTGGACTCAGATTTCCCTTAGCTGGCTCTTGTCTTGGTCGTACCCCTTCCTCCTGTTCCTCAAAGTTATTCCTTCTACCTATTCTACTTCTTTACAGAAATCGCCTGGATGACTGTTTAAGATTTAGAAAAGAATAGGAAGCTGAGGTCCTTAATATCTGGTGGCTCTAAGGTCTACTGCTTCTGAACACAGAAAATGATATCAACCTTGGCTGATATTCAGTGACGGATCTGTCCTCCGTGAAGGTGTTCAATCTCTTTTTTAAAAGCCAGTAGCTTTTGCCACATTTTTTGGAAGCAAGTGAATGAGATAATGACTCCTGGAAGCCTTCCAGTGCACCGAATCTAGCCCTTCAATGCTAATGAAGCCATTTGCAAACATGCGACAGAAATATTTACCCAACATGATTAAACAGACTTCTGGGATAAAAAACATTTAAGATGTCCAAGGTCTCATGCTGGCAAGATGGCTCACAATGTGGTCTGTTGTTGAATAAAGGATTACTATTCTAAACACGGTGTGAATTATTCCACTGTGTGGCACCTAATTAACTGTCAGAAATGCATTGTTGGGAAGATGATGGATTAGCCAATTGAAGACATTAATAAAACTCATTCCAGTTTTGCCATGTGCAGGTTGGTATCCAATGAAGCTGTACAAGCCATTCATTTCCTATTGGTTTGCAAAGACACACGAATCGGATCTCCAGAGGCAGGCTACCTCTGTGTCACAGCGATCCCTAAATATATCTTCCTTGTGTTTGAGAAAGCTGCCTGCTCACATTATGGCAAACTTGTAAGGCTCGACCTTGAAGTGTCTACAAATGCAATATGACATATTACATTTGAGCGAACCCAGATTTTTCTCCTTGGGCTGTGTAATGATCCCTCATCTATATTTTCTCAGCCTGGCATCTTACAAGGGTCTCAGGATTACAATTTTGAGATGTGTCTTTTGGAAGTTGCATTTGATGTCGTTCAAATGGGCCTGATAGCTTAGAGAAACAATGTGCAGAAAGAGCCTGGATAGCTCAGCAGATTAAAAGCATTGTGATTAACACCAGATGTCTGCAATGACTGTAAGTTCGAATCTCATCAGGCTCAAGGTTGACTCAGCCTTCCATCCTTTCTAAGGTAGGTAAATTGAGGACCCAGTTTGTGGGGGCAATAAGCTGACTTTGTATAAATATACAAAAGTATGAAGGCTATTGCTTAACGCATTGTAAGCCGCCCTGAGTCTCCAGAGAAGGGTGGCATACAAATCAAATTTAAAAAAAAAGTTATACTGGTGAGCACTGATTGTATAGAGCTGCTCTACCAAATTGGGTGTCCCACCACTCCGAATACCAGTTCCATGATAAGAATTTGTCATCGTGGTTAAAATTGGAAACTGTGATTCCACACTGCACTGGGGATATTTAATAAATCTCTGGCTGCAAAGAATTTCTGGGTTTTGCTTTGAATCATAAACCAATCAAACCCAGATGGATTTATTCATCTTAAAACATAATCAAAGTGACAACCAAGATTAGTATGACAAACACACGTAGACGTTAAATCTTTTATTGACTTCTTTTTTAATTTTTTTTATTAAGTTAAAAACATACACACACAAAAGAATAAAGACAAGACACCTACAAGTACAAGTAAAACAATGTACAACATATACAACATTGAAACGTGACATCTTGTTTCGTAAGACAATACATTGGTAAATTGCATTTCTAAATATATTTTCCAACCTCTCACCTTATATAACGATATTTTGTAAGGTTTTGTTGTAGCTTTATTGTATCTCATTTGGAACACGATTTGGTTCAGATCGTTTAGAGTCGTCTTTTTATTTGGTTTTCCTTTTCTCCAGCCACTGATGCCATTTTTTGACAGACCAGGTAGTATTCAGATTCTTCCTCTTTTTGGATTTCTTTAGTGAGTTTGTCCATCTCAGCACATTCCATTACGTTCGATATTATTTTGTCTTGTGTTGGGATTTCTTCCGATTTCCAATGTTGTGCAAAGGTGATTCTTGCAAGTCTTTTATTGATTTCTTAAGCACAAAGAGCCTGGGTGGCGCAGCAGCTTAAGTAGCGCTAAAGTGACACCAGCTGCCTGCAATTACTGCAAGTTCGAATCTCACCAGGCTCAAGGTTGACTCAGCCTTCCATCCTTTCTAAGGTAGGTAAATTGAGGACCCAGTTTGTGAGGGCAATAAGCTGACTTTGTATAAATATACAAAAGTATGAAGGCTATTGCTTAACGCATTGTAAGCCGCCCTGAATCTCCAGAGAAGGGCGGCATATAAATTAAATTAAAAAAAATACAGAATAGTATCTAAAGTCATGGAATGTGCTGAGATGGATAGACTCACTAAGGAAATTCAGGGAAAGGAAGAATCGGACTACTATCTGGTTTGGCAAAGGTGGTATCAATGGTTAGAAGGAGAAAATAAACCAAAAGAAGAGTCTAAAAAAGTAAAATAAAATTTTGTACCAAATAAGACACAACATCGTATAAATAAAGATCAAAATTGCTTAACGCATTGTAAGCCGCCTTGAATCTCTGGAGAAGGGTGGCATATAAATCTAATTTAAAAAAAAATAATATCATTATATAATGTGAGATAAAGAAATCTATTTTGAGGAATTTAGATTATTGATGTCAGGAAATTATATGCCAAGTGTAGATTTTACTTATGTTATCAATGTTGTACTTGTTATATGTGTATGTGTATGTTTACCTTTTTTTTCTCTCTTTTTCTGTTTGTGTATGTTTAATAAAAAAATAAAAATAGAAAAAAACACCGACTTCATTCAGCATCCTGAGTGGGTTTTTTCAATGCAGGGTAGTGACAATGCAGAAGATCATTGCTATTCCAAGTTTATTGACATATTTTGATTTCTCTTTTTTTAATTTTTTAATTATTAAATATAAACAAAGATATAAAGACAATACAAACACAAACAAAATCCCCACCACCTACAAAACCCACACAACATTTTACATATATGCTTTTTGTCATCAACAGAATATATAGTATTTTACTTTACATATTAGTGAAAGGATAGTATTAGATTCTTAATTCAAATACTTTAAACTAAAAATATACTTGCATCATCTCCTACTATTATTCATCTCCTACTATTAATCTTTCACCCTAATTTCTATCTTCTACGGTTACGCTAATTTTCCTTTCCAGCCACTGGTACCATTGGTGCCACACAAGATAATAGTCACTTTCTTCCGTATCCTGGAGCTCCAGCATCAATCTATCCATTTCGGCACATTCTGTTATCTTTGAGATAATTTTATCTTTGGTTGGGAGTTGGTCTGATTTCCAATTTTGAGCGAACAGTAATTGTGCTGCTGTCAAAATGTGTATAATAAGGTATTTCGTCTCTTTGGTGTATTGTGCTGCAGTCATGCCGAATAAAAAGAATTCTGGGCTATCTTCTACTTGTAGATTCGTTATTTCCTCAATGACCTTTTTTATGTCTTGCCAGAATTGTTGGGCCTTCGTACACTTCCACCAGGCATGATAGTATGTCCCCATTTTTGTTTTGCACTTCCAACAGAGTGAGGGGGCATTTGGGTATATTTTGGCTAATCGAGCCGGTGGTAGGTGCCATCCGTAAAACATTTTGATAAGATACATGTTTTGATTTCTCATTCATATTAAGAAAAATCTAGAGGTCTTTCTGCACTAACCTGCTTGGTTTTGTTACTCTTGTTTATCTCAAGAGAAGGGGAAGAATCTTCAGGTAGCTGCAAACTTTTCTTACGGTGGAAATCTCAGACTTTTGATTCCCGTCTCAGAGTCATGTGCCAGCCAGTGAAGGTCAACTCTTTCAAACTCTTGATCTTGGCTGATTTGATTGTGTTGTTGCTGCCATGGGGGTGAGGTGAGGGTTTTTTATTGGGTTTTATTATATGGTGGATTTTTTTCAACCTCATCAGCTGCCTGGACTCACCCATGTGTGACTTGGGCAGCTCTATAAATTTGCTTAATAAAGAATAATAAATCAGTCAAACTTCAGGATTGACAATAGAACCAGATTGATGATTTGGTTGTAAATCATCAAATGCATGGATATCCCGTAAACACGTTAAAGAAAAGCTTATATAAGTGTTGCCTTAACAGAGGCCACTTCTAACTGACAGTTTTCTATTAGGCTTCAGGATTGTCAGATAGAGTTTTCCAAATTTGTTTTTTTTCTTGAGTAGACAGTTTGGATGAATTGCTTCACTTTCTTGGCCAGAGGATTGATGCTCCTTGGCCACATATTCATTGCCACTTGCACAAAATTCTTCCAACACCCTAAGCAGAATCTGGCACTTTATTAATAGTCTCAATTTCACCGATAGCAAAATACCTACTGGGGAGGCAGGCAGTAGGGAAGCAAAGAGAGGGAGCACAGGTAGTCCTTGACTTACGACAGTTCATTTAGTGACCGCTCAAAGTTACAATTGCGACGAAGAAAAGTGACTGAAGACTGTTTTTTACACTTGCAATCAGTGCAGTATCTCAATGGTCACGTGATCAGAGTTCAGACACTTAGCAAATGACTCATAGTTATGATGGTTGCGTTGTCCCTGGGTCGTGTGATGAGCTTTTGCGACCTTCTGACAAGCAAAGTCAATGAGCCTGGATAGCTCAGCAGACTAAAAGCATTGTGATTAACACCAGCTGTCTGAAATTACTGTAATTTCTTCTCCGGAGACTCAGGACGGCTTACAATGCGTTAAGCAACAGCCTTCATATTTTTGTATATTTATACAAAGTCAGCTTATTGCCCCCACAAACTGGGTCCTCAATTGACCTACCTTAGAAAGGATGGAAGGCTGAGTCAACCTTGAGCCTGGTGAGATTCGAACTTGCTAATTGGAGACAGCTGGAGTTAAATAACAACGCATTAGTCTGCTGAGCTATCCAGGCTCCTTTTGCTGCAAGAAGGTTAACATATCAGTTGGAACAGTAGCTATGGAGATTTATCTCCTCCCCCCTCCTCCCCCTCCCCCTCCTCCTCCATCATCATCATTTTCCTTCTCCTCCTCCTCCTCCCTTCTCCTCCTCCATCATCTCCTTCCGCTTTTTTTTCTTCTCCTCCTCCTTCATCTTTTCCTTCTCCTCCTCCTTTTGAAACAACCACATCTGTGGTCTAATGACAATGGAAATATAGCTCTGAAAATTCCAGGCTCCAGCTTTGAGCTGTAGTCATACCGCTCTAAGATACAAAACGTATTTATTATCACAAGGATGCAGCAGCCATCATGCACATGTCTTAGCTTTGATAAGTCTTTGTGTGCATCTTAATTAGCAGGCATTGTTTATAAATTGGCCTCCTTTCCCCGAGTGGCTTTACAGAACTCCTATTCATAAAAGGCACAAACATTCTTTAGATCTGCCAGTGGCTGAACCACAGCCAGCTTTTAAGAAAGTATAATAATCATGCCTGCCTGTTGAAAATCTGGAGGAGAGTTTGATCCTGGCAGGCAATTAGAGATAAAACTTTATCTGAGAGCTTATAAGTCATCGATGTTTCAATCAGAAGGGAGGTCACACTGAAAGAAGTCACAAAGCAAAATCTGCCACAGCAAAGAGGGGAAAGAAATTAACAGTGAATGTTAATTTAGTGTTATTACTGTGTTGGATCACTTTATATGATCGGAGAACTTCTGAACTACAGTAATGGGGAACTAAGCAGTCTTCCTTTTCAGGCTATTGATCTCTGGGCATGATGTGCTAATAGAGGCTTGGCTGAGGATGCAGACAGAAAATCAACAGAAGAAGCTGGAGTAAGTGCTTGGAAAGGTTTATCTAGTGTTTGTTAGGCAGCCATGTTTTTTTTAAAAGTATTCTTTTAAATACTGTAAGGCCTTTAGAAAATTTTAAAGACTGGTCCAAGCCTTTGTCCTTAATGGGGGATAAACTGATTTACAAGATTTCACATTGTGTAGCTTCTTGCAAAGCTTGTGTCTTCTGTTGCCCTCTCCATCAATGAGAATATTAGAAGTGAAGCATTCCTGAAAGAGATTCAAATTCAGGCTGGAGTTACAGCACCTTGGAGAGCTCCAAGCAGCCTCTGAACTCAACAGGAAGTATTCATTCTTGGGGCAGACTAGGGATTCCAACTTCTGCCATATTCTTGAAAAACAGAGAAACATTGGAAGGGTAATATAGCAATAGCAATAGCATTTAGACTTATATACTGCTTCATAGTGCTTTACAGCCCTCTCTAAATCAGCATCTTGCCCCCAACAATCTGGGTTCTCATTTTACCGATCTCGGAAGGATGGAAGGATGAGTCAACCTTGAGCCTGGTGAGATTCGATCTGCCAAACTGCAGGCAGCAGGCACCCAGTAATACTCTGGTTGACATCTCATAACTTCTGAGATCTCAGAGTTACTCCAGTCTTGTGCTTTGCCTGACAATGGGTTAAGCAAGACGCTTCTCAGAGGTTATCTAGACCAGGATGATATATATATTTTAGGATCCCATTTCAGAAATAATTTGGTCTTTAAGGACCTGATTGATACTCTGGTCCTGGATTTAGGATTCATAGCTACTGAACCTCAGCTGTTTTTTGTTTGTTTGTTTGTCTGTTTTTGTTAGAAGTGATTCCCCACTCTTGGTGTCCACATCCTAGTTTGCTGCTCAGAGTTGACCATGACAAATTGGTGCCTTCTCATGAAAAGCATGAACCTTCCTACCTGGAAAGCACAAGCTATTGGAATGATTTTCCCCTGGTGAGCAAGATGCTTGATTCTCACTCCCAATCTCAGTTGGAGTATTACTCCAGCTTGTATAACTCATATTGGGGACAAGAAATTCTCTAAACTAATTAGCTTGACTCATAAGGGAGAATTACTGTGCAGAAATCCAATGTCACCCCAATAATAATTGCTTTTTTGTGGCTAAGTGAGAAGCACTGGGGGGGAGGAAGTAAGATTTCTTTCTAGCATTGCTTTCTTCTCTTCCTCTTCCCTTCCCCAGCTTTTCCTTTTGTTCCAAGAAAATGTAGTCTTTGTGTGTGACTTTGCTGCTTTTTCTTTATTATGAGTTACTGAATTTCGTCATTATAAGATTTTACATTCTTTATATTTTTGCAGTTCTCCTTCTCAATATGAACCTATCGCAGCAGGGGCAACCACGTAAATTCAGCAAGAGGTGTTTCCACATGTCCTGGAGTTAACTAGCAGCCATCCTTCTTGCCTTCCTGACCTTTAAACAGATGATAGCAGATGATTTTTAATCCTTCCGAGTTTTGTTTATTTGGCAACTTCCCGATTCCACCCAAGAGTCCTTCTGAAGGCAGCCTTTGTGATCTCTGCTGATTGTAAAAAGACCCTCGTTACCTTCAATAATTCAATTTTTCAGACCCTTTTTCAACAGTGATTTCTCTATTACCGCATCCCAGTGGGATCTGGCTCTCTGGAGACATTTACTGAGTATAGATGGAAAAGAAGATATTTTGCTCACTTTTAACTCAACTGCATGAAGGTAGAAATCTGCAATCAAAAGGAACATTGGTGAACCCAGGCATATGTGATGGAATATACTCTGGATTCCCAAGAGGTCAAGGCTGCATTCCAGAGGAGCCAAGATACAGAGACGTTCGGATAGTTTGTGTGAGAGAAAGAGGGTGAAGATAGCCCCTCCTTGATAGGTTTTAACAGATTAACAGAGTTGGAAGGGACCTTGTAGGTCATCTAGTCCAACCCCCCGCCCAAGCAGGAGATCCTACTCCATTTCTGACAGACAGTCCAGTCTCTTCTTGAAAGCCTCCAGTGATGAAGCTCCCACAACTTCTGAAGGCAACTTCTGTTCCATTGGTTGATTGTTCTCACTGTCAGAAAACTTCTCCTTATTTTCAGGTTGAATCTCTCCTTGTTCAGCTTCCATCCATCATTCCTTGTCTGGCCTTTAGGTGCTTTGGAAAATAGCTTCACCCCCTCCTCTCCATGGCAGCCGCTCAAATATTGGAAGACTGCTATCCTGTCTCCTCTGGTCCTTCTCTTCACTAGACTAGCCATGCCCAGTTCCTGCAACCATTCATCGTATGTTGATGGCCTGAAGCATGCTTGATGACATTCATTCAATTTACTCAGATTGTGGTCATTGCACTGAGAATTTGGGTTAGGGTGGATTTATATTTATGGAGCCTGGATAGCTCAGCAGACTAAGCATTGTAATTAAAACCCAGCTGTCTCCAATGTGTGGACCCAGTTTGTGGGGGCAATAAGCTGACTTTGTATAAATATACAAAAGTATGAAGGCTATTGCTTAACGCCTTGTAAGCCGCCCTGAGTCTTTGGAGAAGGGCGGCATATAAATCAAATAAAAAAATTAATTAATTAATTAATTAAACATTGATTTAATTCCTTTTAATTTCAATTCAACTTTACATTTAAATTTAGCTAAGACTGGTTAAGAGGTTGTTTCAAACTTTGATCTGAAGCTTTGTTCTGAACCTGTGATTTTCATCAATTCACTTCTTTATACCAAACATCCAGACTGAATCACAGAAACACGCTGATCCATCACATCAGCCGCTTTCCAGTTGATTTAAAGAGCTGATGGATTTTTAGAGCGTGCTCGTTTTGATCAAATCAAATGCAAAATCAGTTCAAAAGGACTGTTCTCAGTACATTTCAAACCTGAGCTGAGTTTACTGGAATTACAAATCGGATCTTAATTGATTTGCACTCGCCTATTCATGATAATTCATCTAATTGCTCTCTTGTGATTAATAGTTTGCCCCCTCTGTCACACTAAGAATTACAATTGTGGTGATAGCTTCTGGAAATCTGAAAATTGACTCCCCCCTCAATAAAAAAAGTCTTGGGGTTTCAGATGGCAAATCCCTTTCCTGTAGAAATCTGATGCATCCTGCTTTTTGTGCAGGGTTCAAGACTCTTTGCTGTTTAACAGTATCTTCTACTGAAGATCACAACAAAACTGATGAGGCAGGATAGTAGAAGAAAGTGATAAAAGAAAGAATAACAGAATAACAGAGTTAGAAGGATCTTGGAGGTCTTTTAGTCCAACATCCTGCTCAAACAGGAAACCCTATACCCGTGATGGCGACAGGTGGGTGGCATGTGGGGCCATATTGGATAGGCACGCGAGTGTTGCCCTAGCTCAGCTCCAGCACACCAGCCAACTGATTTTCAAGACTTCCGGTTCCACTGGAAGTCGGGAAACTGGCTGTTTCCGGCCTCCGGAAGGCCTCCAGGGTGAATGGGGAAGGCTGTTTTTGCTCTCCCCAGGCTCCTAGAAAGCCTCTGGAGCCTGGGGAGGGGAAAAATGGGCCTACCAGGCCCACCGTGTGCCAAAAGCAGGGGGAAGTGTGGGGGGGTCATGTGCGCATGCACGGGAGGGCAGGGCGCATTGAATTATGGATGTGGGCACACGCAGCCACGACCCCCCATGCTCCCCCTGCTTTTGGCACGCGATGGCAAAAAGGTTAGTCATCACTGCCCTATACCATTTGAGAAAAATGGTTGTCCAATCTCTTCATGAAAACCTCCAGTCATGGAGTGCCCACAACTTCTGAGGTAAGCTGTTCCACTGATTAATTGTTCTCACCGTCAGGAAATTTCTCCTTAATTCTAAGTTGCTTCTCTCCTTGATTAGTTTCCACCCATTGCTTCTCATCCTGCCCTCAGGTGCTTTGGAGAATAGCTTCACTCCCTTTTCTTTGTGGCAGCCCCTGAGATATTGGAAGACTGTTACCATGTCACCCCTACTCCTTCTTTTCCATGCAGGTGGCCATGAAAAGTGTTTTCTTCTAGTCTTCAGATCCTTTCTAAGCCTTCTGCAGTGGCAGATGGCATGAGGATGTGTGTGGCAGACTGTCTCCTAGAAATGTTGCACTTGGCAATTCCAAGCGATCCCCTCCTCGTTCTAGGATTCATAGCTAAATATGTAGAGCTGTGAAGCTTCTTGGATTCCAGACCAATATGTTATAAATTGTTTACCTGGTACCATCAAAGAGGACAGCTGAAATTTATCTTTAGCATCTTCCTTCCTAGCAGGTGGCTTCAGAGCAGATCTATTTGTCCACCTAGTTCAATTAGATTTATATGCCGCCCTTCTCCGAAGACTCAGGGTGGCTTACAATGTGTTAAACAATAGCCTTCATACTTTTGTATATTTTATACAAACTCAGCTTATTGCCCCCACAAACTGGGTCCTCAATTGACCTACCTTAGAAAAGATGGAAGGCTGAGTCAACCTTGAGCCCGGTGAGATTCGAACTGGTGTAATTGCAGACAGCTGGATGTTAATAACAGGCTTTAGTCTGCTTTTTAGCCTGTTGAGCTATCCAGGCTCTTCAATATTATTTGTCTTAGGTTGAGTCATGCCATTCATCTCTCTGATTCAGTATGATCTACTGTGATTAGCAGCAAAAGGCCAGAGGATTTGGCACAGCAACTTTTCTGCTTTTCTGCCTAACATCTCTCCCAAGGGGGAGAACTTTTGGAAGACCTAAAGGACCAGGTTAGGGACAGATCATCATGGAGAAACTCCATTTATGTGGTAGCTAAGAGTTCACAACGGCTTGATGGCATATAACCAATCTCTCCATCAATCAATGAAGCTTGCTCTCTAAAATTTTGTACTGTTGCTCTCTACTGCAGGGGTTAATCAGTGCAGTTTCTACACATTCTGTGTGAAAATGATGGCAGAAAATTTTCATTTTTCAAAAACTACCTTGAAATCTCTGTGTCTCTTCCTTATTCAGGTGGACCAGATGGGCAACCTCACTCCATTCTCCAGAGGGATGATGATGATGTCTTGGGGGTTTTATTCCTGTAAGCTGCCTGGGGTCACCATGAGTGAGTTGGACACTCATATACATTTCTTATATGGAAATGGACGCGGTAGCTCAGTGGCTAAGATGCTGAGCTTGTCGATCAAAAGGTCGGCAGTTCAGCAGTTCGAATCCTTAGTGCCACGTAACGGGGTGAGCTCCCGTTACTTGTCCCAGCTTCTGCCAACCTAGCAGTTCAAAAGCAGGTAAAAAATGCAAGTAGAAAAAATAAGTACCACCTTTGATGGGAAGGTAACAGCGTTCCGTGCACCTTTGGCGTTTAATCATGCCGGCCACATGACCATGGAGACGTCTTCGGACAGCGCTGTCTCTTTGGCTTTGAAACATGGCCTAGAGTCGGGAACGACTAGCACATATGTGCAAGAGGAACCTTTATCTTTACCTTTAACTATACATTTCCTTAATAAATAAATAAATACATTCTAATTAAACATTGTAACTATCTTATTTTCCCATAGTAGTGATGGGCAAATATTGCTCAGTTTTTTCAAATTCTCTTTCTAGATCTGGGCATTAAACTGGATAGGATTACACCGTATCCTCATCCCAAGAAATCTGGATTGCATTTTTTTCCTTCCTAGAGTCCTGAACTAGCCTCCAAGTCCATTAATTATCCCCACATTTTCATGGCAGCCCAGATCACTCTATAACTTTTATTCACCTGGTCCAGCACATTAGTATTTCCAGCCTATAATAATGGAACAAAAAGGTTAATGGCAAAGCTTTAATGCAGCAGTAACCACTCTTTGCAATTCCCTAATGGCCAAATGTTATTTAAGGCTTCTAATGGTTGTATGCCCCAGGCATCCGGAATCAATAGCTTGTAGGGTCTGGTTTTAAAGAATGGGGAAGCCCCATGGCTAAAAAAAAAAAATGGAGCTACTTCAGCGAGAAATTTTTAACACCCTGAACTGCTAATCCAGCATTGAAGTATGCATAAATATGGGAATTCAGTCTGAAGAAAAAAGCTGACATTAAATAGAAGTCTCTAAAAAGAAAACCTTGTCAGGAACAAGGTCCCATATTACAAACTAAATTTCTTCAGTGTAGGATCTTCCTCCATACACTGGTCTTCCTATCTGGTGCTCTCTGGGCCCAGCTAATCTCTTCATTAAAGAGAAAATAATTCACAATTGTTGGGTTTCACAGATAAGAGGTGGAATGTAACTAGGCAGTTTTGGATATAGATGGTATTTTGTGAGCAGCAAAATGGGTTTATGTGTGGCCATCCTGAGCTGCATCCTTAAAACAATCTCTTCTAAAAGGTAACGGTAAAGGTTCCCCTTGCACATACATGCTAGTCGTTCCCAACTCTAGGGGGCGGTGCTCATCTCCATTTCAAAGCCGGAGAGCCAGCACTGTCTGAAGACATCTCCATGGTCAGGTGGCCGGCATGACTCAACACCAAAGGTGCACAGAATGCCGTTATGTTCCCACCAAAGGTGGTCCCTATTTTTCTACTTGCATTTTTTATGTGCTTTCAAACTGCTAGGATGGGACAAGTAACGGGAGCTCACCCTGTTACGTGGCACTAGGGATTCGAACCACTGAACTGCGGACGTTTCAATCAACAAGCTCAGTGACTTAGCCACTGAGCCACTGCGTCCTTGTCTCTTGTACTGATTGATGAAGTCGATGTTCTCTCTCTAGAGATCATTTGGCTGAAGTTCCCAGGATGAAGTGGGTGTCCTCCTTCCGAGGATACCGCCAGACGAAGTTCCCAGTTGAAACATCTTCAGAGCCCTTCAGCCCAAGTGGAAGTATCTCTGTGATGGGATTCAGCCATTTTGCACCACTTCGGGAGAACTGGTTGTTAATTTTCTGAGCAGTTTGACAAACTGGTTGTTGGAAGAAATCATTAGGGCAGAGAACCGGTTGTTAAATTACTTAAATCCCACCTCTGAAGTAACTGATGTTAGAAAAACTGCCTTCATTCAGAGACTATCTGGGAATTAATCCCCAGCTTCTAGAACGATCCCAGAAAAAACATGGTATCATCAGTCAGTGCCATTTTGAGACCCCATCTTCTGCAAATCCAGGGTCCTGAAAAATCCAGAAAACCCATAACGGCAGCAATGAGAAGCCAGGCTGGAATTAACCTGCCAGGCCCCGAATGAATGAATACTGGAATTGAATAAATACTTTCAATACTGCTCCCTTTTTTTAAAAAAAAAAATTGTTCATAGCCCACGTCTGTCCATAGCACAAAACTGTTGAGTCATTTCAGGCTAACTTCAAGGAAGGAAAGGAGTCAACTGCAATTAATAAAAGAATCAATGACAACTTAACAGCATGGATGTTCTAACTGCTTCCTGTCTACCTTCAAGTTCTGTTTTCTTTTTGGTTAATGCAAGGAAAGAACGCAATGCCTGTGGTTTAAGTTGATAATCCATTCAATCATCTCGAGATTCTCCTTTCTTGATGCTGTCAGGTTTGCTTCCATCCATGTGCCGCTCATCACGACTTGTACTCTCCAGCTCATCAGAAGGCCGTCGTTATTCAGGAATTTTGGATATCATATGATGCTTGAACAATGGGAAAATATGTGGGAGAAGGCTTTAAAATTTACATTAAATTAGAATTTAAAAGAGAATTTCTATAAGATGATGTATCATTGGTACTTAACATCAGATAAATTATCCAAGATGTATAAAGGCATGTCAAATGAATGATGGAAGTATAAAAATAAAGAAAGGAATTTTTATCATTTATGGTGGATAAAGCAAAAAAAAAAAATTGGAGTATGATTCAATATTTTAATACAGAAAACTCTGAAAATGGAGATAAAAATGAAACCAGAACTTTTCCTTTTGGGTCTCATGGAAAAAGAACTGGAGAAAAAAAATTGGAACTTTGTTACTATCCTGTTTCCATGAAAATAAGGCATCCTCTGGTAATAAGCCCAATTGGGCTTTTGAGTGCATGTGCTAAAATAAGCCTCCCCCCCGAAAATAAGGCCTCCCCAAAAATATTTAAATGCAGAGCTGGAAATCCGGTAAGATGGCATTGCTCAACGAACCCCAAAATAATAAGACCTCCCCGAAAATAAGGCCAAGCGCTTATTTCAGGGTCCGAAAATATAAGAGTGGGTCTTATTTTCGGGAAAACACAGTATATATGTTGACAGCAGCAAGACTACTGTATGCGCAAAAATGGAAGGACACTTTGATTCCTAGCATGGAAGATGGTTGCAGAAGTTGATGGAGTTGGCAGAAATGGCAAAACTGACTACTTTGATTAAAGAAAATAACATAAGTACTTTTATTTCCACATGGAAACCGCTTCTGGACTTCATGCTTGATGTGGAAAAGAATGTAACTCCGACTTTGGGTTTTACAGATTAGATTGATGGATCTTTACACAAACAACTTGTTTATACTACCGTGTTTCCTCAAAAATAGGACCCTGTCTTATATTTGTTTGAACCCCGAAATAAGTGCTTGGCCTTATTTTTGGGGAGGCCTTATTATTTTGGGGCGCGTGGAGCAAGACAGGCCTCCTCTTGCCATCTTACCTGATTTCTGGTTCTGTCTCCCTAACCCTAACCAGAGGAAATGGTGAGGACTCACTGTGCATGCATTTAAATATTTTCAGGGAGGGCTTATTTTTGGGGGTGTGTGGCTTATTTTAGGACTTGCCCTCAAAAGCCCGAGTGGCCTTATCTTTTTTTTTAATTAGATTTATATGCTGCCCTTCTCCGGAGACTCAGGGTGGCTTACAATGCATTAAGCAATAGCCTTCATACTTTTGTATATTTATACAAAGTCAGCTTATTGCCCCCACAAACTGGGTCCTCAATTTCCCTACCTTAGAAAGGATGGAAGGCTGAGTCGACCTTGAGCCTCGAACTTGCAATAATTGCAGACAGCTGAATGTTAATAACAGGCTACTTAGCCTGTTGAGCTATCTGAGGCTCTTCAGCGGATTATCAGCGGATGTCTTATTTTCGGGGAAACAGGGTATTATGGAAAAGCAAAAAGCTGTGATTTGATATTAATGCCTTATGTTACTGTAACAGAGTGAGTTGAAAGCCAATGCTTATTTTTCTTCCCCCCACATCTTTCCTCACTTCACTTCCTCCTCTCCCCTCCTATTGTTCTTCTATTTACTTTTGAATTTTGTATTTTATAATACTTTATAACTTAATAAAAAATTTTGGAGACCAGAAGGCAATAGTTATTCTGTGGGCTGTCCTTTTGCTCAAATGAGACCCCAACTTCCTCCTCTTCCTGTTGCTATTTATTACCACAGCTAATAAACATTCTCCCTTTCTCCTCTATGTATTACGGCAACAGTTGCCAGCTTGGACCATTGACACGGATGCATTTAACCTTCTACTATCTCTGCATTATTCTTGGAGTGATTGCTAGCCATTTATCCAGGCAGTGAACTCTGTTGAACTCCATTTTGAATTAGTGATTTGTGTGATACATTTCTGACAAGGGAGGCTGGGTAAAGGCCTTTCTTTCCCTGGCTGAGGTAAATAGCACATCATAATGCAATCAGCCAACAGTGCAGGAAACTAAGAAGTGAAAAGCACATTCTCCATGAACTATTGTGCAGGTCCATTGAGATTTTTTGCAAGGATTTGATGGTCAGGTGAGCAAGATAATGCTGTTGCATATAAAGGTGGAATGGAAAGTTTACTCAAGTTTGGAGGAAAGGAAGTTAGGCCAAAGCACTGATTCGGTCCAATGGATCTCTTTTGGTTAACTCCAAAATATTCCAGTTGACCATTAAATGTTAGCGGAGATATTCAGCATTCTAATTCTTTGCTGCCCTCTAATGACTGTTTG
>CM075967.1:2198700-2251200 GCA_038048745.1 Coluber constrictor foxii | reverse complement strand
GAGAAATGTTTCAACTGCTGCAGTCTCCGTTGAACTGCGACACTGTGTTATTTTGCAGGAATGGATATTTTATCTTGCCTGGAAAGTGAAAGGGAGAGAAGGAAGAGAAAACCCAGAGGCCACTATTTATGGACCATCTCACCTCAATTCTGCAATTTGCTCATGTCTCAATGGTTAAAAGAACAACTTTTAGTGCTCAAGGCTTTAGGAGTTGGAAGAACATCTGAGAAGAAAAAAAGGAGGAAGAGCCAGGGAGGTAGAGGGGTAATATGGAGAGACAAAGTGGCAAAAGAACTTGCTTTAGGCTAGGCTAGGCTAGAATAGGATAGAATTCTTTTTTTAAAAAATTAGATTTATATGTCGCCCTTCTCCAGAGACTCAGGGCGGCTTACAATGTGTTAAGCAATAGCCTTCATACCTTTGTATATTTTTATACAAAGTCAGCTTATTGCCCCCACAAACTGGATCCTCAATTTACCTACCTTAGAAAGGATGGAAGGCTGAGTCAACCTTGAGCCTCGAACTTGCAATAATTGCAGACAGCTGGGTGTTAATAACAGGCTATCTAGCCCGTCGAGCTATCTGAGGCTCTTTATTGGCCAAGTGTGATTGGACACACAAGAAATTTGTCTTTGGTGTATATGCTCTAAGTGTACATAAGGAAAATAAAATACATTCATCAAGAATAAAAAGATACAACACTTAGTGATAGTCAAGGCTACTAATAAGCAATTAAATCATACAAGGAAATAAAAACAATATAAATTGAAAGATACATGCAATATGGTTATAGTCATAAGTGGGAAGAGATACTAGTAAGGAAGAGAAGAAGAATAGTAATACATTCTTAGTAAATTATTTGACAGTGTTGTGGGAATTAGTTGTTTAGTAGAGTGATGGCGTTCGGGGAAAAAACTGTCCTTGTGTCCAGTTGTGTGCAGTGCTCTATAGCGTTGTTTTGAGGGTAGAAGTTGAAACAATTTATGTCCAGGATGTAAGTCTGCTGGGAGATGTGAGACATGAAGTTGCCACAAAGAAGATAAGATCAACCTATTTTGCAAAGCAGCAGAAGGCAGGACAAGAAGCAATGTATAGAAACTGATCAAGGAGAGAACTAATCTAGAAGTAAGGAGAAATTTCCTGACAGTGAGAACAATTAAGCTGTGGAACTACTTGCCTCCAGAAATTGTAGGTGGTCCATCACTGAAGAAGAGGCTGAGAAAAATATAGAGCAGGGGGTTGGACTCGAAGATTTTCAAGGTCCCTTCCCACTCTGTTATTCTGAAATCATCTCTAGAGAATAACTACGGAAATAAAACAATTCCATTCCAACTAACTGCCCTTGAATTTAGTCATTCTTCTTCTTCTTTTTTTAAAACTGCTTATGGACAATTTGGAAAGTTGTTAATAATAAGGAAGCCCTTACGTAATAACAGGAGTGGGGAGAAGAAAAACGTTGAAAGTTCAAGTGGAGAACAGAAGGTCCCAAACTAATTCTGTTGACTTTTGCAATGTTGAAAGGAATTTGCTCACTTGTGTAAGGGATGAAGCTGATAACGTCAGAACTATTATTATTATTTTTTATATGTATATTTTTATTTTTTATTCCATACATATTTTGTGGATAGTGTATTGACTGGGTCAAATCTTTTTTAAACGTGGAGAACCGGAAGTGTCATGGTAACACTGGCTGGAAAATAGCAGGCACCGATGAGCACTGCGAAAATCCAGGCAGACAAACCGCCGTTGAGGTGTGTGTGTGTGTGTGTGTGTCTTTGGAACGGATATGTCCTGTAAGGACGGTGAAGAAGGAGAGGCACCTCAGATGACCAAGACAAATAGGCAAATTCCTCAGAAGGTCAGAGGAAACTCTCCAATCTGGTGGCGGGGGCGGCGGTCATTGCAGCCGCCATGAAGCTGGGGCAACTGGAATAAGTTTTGTGCAGGAGCGGTGATTTGGATGGAGTATTTGTACCGGGTGAGCAATTGGCCAACTCACAGGTAAAAAAGAACTATTTTAAAATTTTCAAAAGAAGTCCTGGTGAAGAAATAGCAGCTAATTGGTGTTGGAGAATCTTAATAGAGGGAGAAGAACAAAACAGAAGTTAAAACACTAAAGCCCAGAACAGAGCTTGATATTTGGAGTGGAAATTGGATTTGGAGACATTAAAATTATTATAAGAAAAAGAAACCCAAAAGAAAATAATTTCTGAACAAGATTGGAAATAATTTTAAAAGTTTTGAACTTTGAAGGAAGAAAAAAGAAAATTTTAAAACAGAAAAGCCCTGTAAAGGAAATTTTTCAATTGGATTTGGATTTGAAATTGGATTTTAAACTGGAATTTGGGATATATATAAAATCAAGAAGAGAAAAAATGAATTTGCAAAGCATTTGATAAGCGGATTTAATACAAACACTGGATTTTTGTGACTTTGTTGATTTGAAACTTGTGGCTTGGAGAGAGATATATGCTGGTGGAAAAAAAAGTACTACAACTAAAAATTTGAAATCTGGGAAAAAACTACAAGAGTTGTGAGAAGTTTGAAGGAGGATTTGTTTTCTTTTAAGCTGTTTGATCTTGACAACTAAAGAAGGTGGGAAATAACAAAACTGTAAATTGGAGTTAAAAACATATGAGAACGTCAAAATGTGGCAGGAACTAATTGAGACGGTCAAAATGATGCGTGTATCATTCAATCTTGATAGAAAACGAACATATTCAATTTGATAAAGGGACTAAGAACGAGAAGCAAGAAAACAGCACTGAAGATCAAGACATTGATGATGAAAAATTAAATGATTACATTGGGTGTAACAATGAAAAAAAGAGAAGGGAAACAACCTAAAAAAAAGAAGCAAATTAAAGAGAAGAAAAGGGGAAAAGGCTAGAGAAAATATTTTTAATGATTACACTGGGATTAACAGTGGCAGAAATAGAGAGGATAGGATGAAACAAGAGAGAAAAGAAAAGGGGAAAGGATTAGGCACAAAAAAAGTTAAATGATTACACTGAGATCAACAGTGGGGAAATAGGAAAAGTGAGAATAAAAATGTTTAGATCTGGCTAGCTCTTTCTCTGTCTTTCTCTGTCTTTCAGCTCTTGTGCTCTGCCAAAGGCAGATCTTCTGTCTTAATATAACTCCTATTTACAGATATAGGAATCCTTTATTGCAATAAAGGATTCTACCAAGCTGTGTTAATTTTCAGAAGTTTCTGCTGTGACCGAATATGGATTTGAGTGTCTGGAGGGCTAATACTTATTGCTGTGCTCACTTGCAAGCTTTTTACTGTATTATTCTCCTCTATCCCAAATGTCAGAAATAAATCCTATCAGCCCTATCTCCTCTGCAGCTCCATGCTACCACTTCAAAGGTTGGCATGAGAATACAAATCCCTCTATTTTTTTAAAAAAATCAGGTCATTCATGATACAATAAAGGTTAGATAATAGCATTTCTTCTCTAAAACCAAGCTGGAGACGAGTACTAAGCTATTCAAGTATCATCCCATGATAATGATTTTCCACAGTGCATGGAATAATTTGACAATTTTATTTGTGATCAGAGGAAAGTGAGATACTGGCTTGCTTACAACTGGACAATGTGGTGCAGTGGTTGGAGTAGAAGGCTAAGACTAGGAAGGTTCAAATTCTCATCCACCCTAGCAGTGAAAAGTCACTGGGTGTTTTGGGGGCCAGTCACACAATCACATCCTACCCTTCCTTGTTGTATTGTTAAAGGAGAAGGATGAATCTTCTGTACAACAGTTTGAGGTCCTGGAAAAGGTAGGATATTGAAGTAACAAATCATAGGAAATAATAATTGTACAACCCTTGGAGGGATAATGGAACAACAGAGTTGGAAGGGATCTTGGAGATCTTGTAGTCCAACCTCCTGTTCAAGAAGAAGACTCTATACTGTAGGAAGTTAGCACTTACCCCTCTCCTAGAAGAATGAAATATTTTGGGAAATATTGGAAAGGCAGAATATATTTCCCTGCATGAGAAATGGAGAAACATATTTAAAAGACAAAGCAACTTCCTGCCTCCCTCCACCTTTGTCAATGGACCATCATCTGCAACACAATAGGACCCACCTAGCAACAGAAACTCACCATATGGCACCTGGGAAGATTACATCAGCCAGCAAGGCTAGCTAAGATCTCCACCCCCTGGGAGTCTGATAACCAATCAGGATACTCTTCCTGCGCCCCAGGAAGTTCAAAGCTCAGAGAGGGCATAAAACCAAGGCATGCTCAGCATCTCGGCCCTTTTCTGTTCAGGAACTCAAACCATGTGATCCTGTCCACCATTAAACCATCTTTCCAAGCAGTCTCCATGTTTCCAGTGTCTTTTTCCCCACTTGGAGCTGAACCCAGAAGGATATTTCTTCCAACAATACTATTATGGACAAATGACTGTCCAATCTCTTCTTAAAAACCTCCAGTGATGGAGCATCCATAACTTTTGTAAGCAAGCTGCTCTACTGATTAATGATTCTAATTTCAGGACATTTCTCCTTAGGTCTAGGCTGGATGTCTGCTTAATGATCTTCCACCCGTAACTTCTTGTCCTGCCTTCAGGTGCTTTTGAGAATAGGTTGGAACCTCCCCTTCTCTCTGGCAGCCGCTCAAATATTGGAAGGACCATAAGGAAACACAAATGTAAATAAGAAATAAGTATATAAATATACATAAGAAATAAGGAAGGACAAGTTAGGTCATTCAGAATCTTTCTCAACCCAAACCCACAGCTCAAATAGGTTCCAAATTGGGTTGATCTTCATGCAATTGGCTTTGGTCTAAATGAGCTTTGAATCTCGCAGCGTTGTCAGTTGTTTCTGGGATGCCCTGTGGTTTGAGCTTAGCCTGGACTTGATTTGCTTACAACAATTTGTGCTATTCTCCCCATCTTCCCCTGCCCCAGAATTTTAATATCCAAATCAAATAGATTTCTCTGTATCCAAGGCAGTCCTATTTGCTTAGGGAGCTCCTGGCAAGATTGGAGGATGGCACTGTGAATTTTGCATTCCTCCTTTTTAAGTTCCAAATCAAGAACTATGTCCTAGTCGTTGCTTTGCTTTCATCTCACTTCAAAGGGAAAAAAACAAACGAGGCAGGCTAATCCTGCAAATTTCCTTCTAACATCAATGCCCTTTCCCACTTCCGTGGAAGCTAATAGTAATAATGCGTGTCTAAATCAACCTCCCACATTCTAAAACTGTATTTACTCATTCTAAAATGAATGTGCTTATCCCATTAGGGTTAATCTGAAATTTTATTGCAAGGAGATTTGGTGCTGGAAGAACAAAAGCCGTGCATATTTCAAATTAAATGCCCACAATGGCTGAGTTTAATTTTTGGCCGATTAATTCCATGTATGTTATGACTTTGCATTGGTTTGTGATAGTTTATTAATAGATATTAATGGAATGGGGAGCGTAAGTTAGCCAGAGTTAAGCCCATTGGAACCATGTCTAATTTTAGTGGTTAAAAAAATGCACGGGCTTCAAGATTTTAATTTGGGATAGATATTTTTAAACACAGTCCAGATAGTTTTCCATTGATATTACTACCAGTCACATTTTATCAGGTTTTGTGATAAAAATGGTTTTGTCAGAGCCAGACTGGAGTTGTGGTTAAGGAGCTGGTCTAGAAACCAGGAAATTATACGTTTTAGTCCTGCCTTAAGCACGAAAGGCAGCTCGGTGACTTTGGGCCAATCGAAGGAGATTGGGAGTTCTAGTCCCATATTAGGCATGAAAGCTCGCTGGGTGACTTTGTGAGTTCTAGTCCTGCCTTCGACAGGAAAACTGTCTAGGTGACTTCAGGCCAATCACCAGGAGTTGGTGAGTTCTAGTTCCTCCTTAGTTATTAAAGTCATCTGTGTTACTCTTAGCAGTGGTGGGATTCAACCCATTTAACAACCGGTTCGCTGAAAAAGCGAGTGTGCGTGCATGCGCGCATGGCTTCCATGCACATACATGCACAGCTTCCATGCATGTGTGCACACGGCTTCCGTGCATGCACGGGTGCATGGCTTCCATGCATGCGTGGTTTCCACCATGCGGCGAAGGTCAATCAAGCAGCCTTTTGGGGTCTGCTCCGCTCCATCTCTGCTCTCAGGGGCAGCGGCTGCTTATCTCCACTGCTGCTCTTGCTGGAAGAGAGAGTGTCTCTTGTGCAATTGAACAGCTGTGAGCCACCACTTTCCTCTAAGTCCCATCCGGAAAGCGCTGTGGCACAGAGGAACAACATTCAACATGGCTGCTGCTTCTCTGTGCTGCACACTTTCTGGATGGGACTTAGAGGAAAGTGGCAGCTCATAGCTGCTAAATTGCACAAGAGACGCTCTCTCTCCCAGCAAGAGCAGCAGTGGAGAGAATCAGCTGCTGACCTGGAGACAACAGGGAGCGTCACCGTGAGCGACTTAGCCTCGGCAAGGGACGGCTGCAAGATCTCCACTGCAGCCAGCTAAGAAGAACCATCTGGTAGTTTGAGACTGGGGGGTGGGGACATGCTGGCAGAGGCCAGTCTCAGCAAAACCCAACACACAGGGGGCAGAAGAAAGTGTATTGGATACATTCGCCGCTTTGAATTATTTGTAAAAATAATAAAGGTGGGATATAAACAAATAAAAGTCATTTGTTTGCCCATATTTGCTTGCAGTTTGAAGTGTTGTCAACTTGCAATAAAATCTGACTGAGAAGCAAAGTCAAAAAAAGTGGCCTGAATAGCATGATTTCGACATCATTATACATCTAATAACTTGTTTTCAACTAAGAAGGGAAGGAGAGCGAAGAACTCTGCTCCTTCTCTGTATGATCCCTAATTGGTTGGACTGATCTATGGCTAATTTGGGAAAGGGAAAAAAAGGAAAATGAATCAAGTGAAGAAATGATGGCAATCAGCAGAAATAACCACCTTCCCAGTGAAAGGATAATAATGACAGCTGGTCAGAAATCTTTTCCTTATCACCAAATCCATTTGAAAACTCAAATAGTTGCTAACGTACAAAACAAGAAACTTGAAATATTCAGCATGAATGTCGAGAGTACTTGGAAACCTGAAGGGATTCTTCTATTGCAGTTTGGTTCATAAACTGCTTGAAATGTGCTACACTACATGAAACATTCCCAGTTGCAATGGATCACTGTGAAAGTTGGACCATAAGAAAGGCTGAGCGCCAAAGAATTGTGGCCTTTGAACTCTGGTGCTGGAGAAGACTCCTGCGAGTTCCTTGGACTGCAAGGCGATCAAACCGGTCAGTCCTAGAGGAGATCAACCTTGACTGCTCTTTAGAAGGCCAGATCCTGAAGAGGAAACTCAAATACTTTGGCCACCTAATGAGAAGGAAGAACTCACTGGAGAAGAGCCTAATGCTGGGAACGATGGAGGGCAAAAGAAGAAGGGGATGGCAGAGAATGAGGTGGCTGGATGGAGTCACTGAAGCAGTCGGCTTAAATGGACTCCGGAGGATGGTAGAGGACAGGAAGGCCTGGAGGAACGTTGTCCACGGGGTCCCGATGGGTCGGGTACGACTTTGCAGTTAACAACAACAACACATGAAATAAATAGGGAAGCTGTTTCAAGGAGAGTAAAAACAGGTGGGTGGGAATACAATGCCATATCTCCTTGGAGAGAGGATGAAAATTTGGTTTTTCAAGGCCAATGAAGTTTAATTGGTGCCAGCCAGCCAACCAGGCCTGGCCTGCTCCTAACGATGTGGCCTAGAAACAAGTTGGCACATGGGAGAACGGCCATGCATTGCTGATTTAGCAAGACATATGTTTGTTTCTTTGTTTATCCTGCCTTTATTATTTTAATCAATAACTCAAGGCAGCAAACAGACCTAATACTCCTCCCTCCTATTTTCACCACCACAACAAGCCTATGTGGTAGGCTGGATTGAGAGAAAGAGGGACTTCCCAAGGTCACCCAGCTGGTGTTCATTCCTAAAGGAGGCAGGACTAGAACTCCCTGTCTCCTGGTGATTGGCCCAAAGCCAGCCAGCCAGCTTTCATGCCTAAAAGAGGCAGGACTAAAATTCATTGTTTCCTGGTGATTGGCCCAAAGCCATTCAGCCAGCTTTCATGCCTAAAGGAGGCAGGACTAGAACTCCTGGTCTCCTGTGATTGGCCCAAAGCCATCCAGATGGCTTTCATGCCTAAAGGAGGCAGGACTAGAACTCCCGGTCTCCTGGTGATTGGCCCAAAGCCATCCAGCCGGCTTTCATGCCTAAAGGAGGCAGGACTAGAACTCCTGGTCTCCTGTGATTGGCCCAAAGCCATCCAGATGGCTTTCATGCCTAAAGGAGGCAGGACTAGAACTCCCGGTCTCCTGGTGATTGGCCCAAAGCCATCCAGCCGGCTTTCATGCCTAAAGGAGGCAGGATTATTATTATTATTATTATTATTATTATTATTATTATTATTATTATTATTTTGATTTATATGCCGCCCTTCTCCGGAGACTCAGGGTGGCTTACAATGCGCTAACCAATAGCCTTCATACTTCTGTATATTTATATTTATACAAAGTCAGCTTTATTGCCCCCAACAAACTGGGTCCTCAATTTACCCACCTTATAAAGGATGGAAGGCTGAGTCGACCTTGAGCCTGCCTGGGATTGAACTTGCAAGTAATTGCAGCAGCTGGATCTTAAATGCTGCCTTTGTAGGAGGCATTACTCCCCTACGCTACTCAGGCTCTAGAACTCCCTGTCTCCTGGCGATTGGCCCAAAGCCATCCAGCCAGCTTTCATGCCTAAAGGAGGCAGGACTAGAACTCCCAGTCTCCTGGTGATTGGCCCAAAGTCACCCAGCTGGCTTTCATATCTACCAGTAAAATGAGATTAGAACTCCCACTTCTCACCTGGTGCTTTAACCACTCATCTGAAGCAAATGACTTGGGGTGGTGAGCAATCACAAAACAAAATGTACAATATAATACAATATACAATGTAATTAATTATCTTCCCTCCTTCCAATCTACAGAGTGTACCTTGTGTTAACCAAGCCCTGGATCCAACGTTTTGACATGTGCTTTATTTGCAGGTTCGTTATGAGATTTCCTAGCATTTTTCTCGCTATTGCTACAGGGATTTTTTTTTAATGCATTAATTTCCTGCCTGCTTTCCCTGTTTTATTGCTCTGCTTTAGGCTTGTTGCTGCATTACGATCACATTGTACATTCTGTTTTGCTTTCGGAATTGGAAGCCATCTTGTGATTTGTCTTCCTATAAAAAGAAAAGCAGAGCTAGCTGCTACAGGCTAAGTTACTAAATAAAAGGGGCTTTTGCTGGCGTGATTTGCCATCATCAGTCTGATGTGGTGCAGCTTAAAATAAGTTTAATTCTAACGGTTTTGGTTTCATTTTCTTTTGGTCCAGAATGAGGCCACGCGGGTGATTATGGGTGTGACTAAGCGCACCCATGTGACACCTCTCTTGCGCGAGCTGCACTGGCTCCCAGTGGTCTTCCGGGTGCAGTTCAAGATGTTGGTTACCACCTTTAAAGTGCTCCATGGCTTAGGACCAGGATACTTCCGGGACTGCCTTCTCCCACCAATAGCCTCCCACCGACCAACACGCTCCCACAGAGCAGGAGTCCTCAGGGTGCCATCAGCTAAATATTGTAGACTGGCGACCCCCAGGGGGAGAGCCTTCTCTATGGGGGCACCCACCCTCTGGAATGAACTGCCCCCTGGGATACGTACGATCCCCATCCTCCATACCTTCCTCAGGGCCCTGAAGACCCTGCTTTTCCAACAGGCTGGCCTGGCTGAATAGGAACTTGGATGGGTTTTAAATTGAGGGGATTTATTAAAAAATGGATAAGGCCAAATTATTTAATTCTCTTAACTGGTTTTTAATTTTTTGTATGACTTCTGTTTCATTATGGCTGTGCACCGCCCTGAGTCCTTCGGGAAAAGGGCGGTATATAAATTCAATAAACCTAAACCTTAACCTTTTAGTCTGAAAAATATTCAGTGGAATGTTCTAGAATTTGAACTATTTCTCCCCCCCCACACTCTTAAAGAAATGTTTGTTTATTCTTTTATCACCATAGATAAAATAAAAAGCAAAAACAGACTTAGCAAACATTCAGTACTAACAAAAACACCCTGTGTACAAAAAAAGAAAAAACACACACATCCAAATATCAAATACATCTAACATTACACATTAAAAAAACAAAACCATCCACTCTATCTGAATGCTGAAAGATATATTAAAAATTTTAATATATCCCCCTCCCCTTACATAATGGGTCTCCAAATAGTTATAAGCTTTCCTATCTGTTTTTAACACAAAATTGCTATATTATATAAATATAAATATCCCTGATGTGGAAACCTATCTATTGAATAATCAAATTGACTGTGTGGATCCCTTTTTGCGAACGGATCTTTGGACACTGTTTTTTATTTCCTTTCTGTTTCTGTTGGCTGTTTGAATGCCATTTTCTCTCCCCCTGTTTCGTAAAGCAGCTCTTTCCTGCCATACTTTCCAACTGATCTAATATTTCATTTTCTGAGCTCGGAGTCGTTCCACCCCCCCCCCTTTTTTTTTGCTGTTTCACAAGCAGTTTATTCCTCAGGTGCAGGAAGGGTAAGGGATAATTTAAGAGAAGAAATAAAGGAAGGAGGGAGTCATGAATTCTTATAAAACGCCTGAGCTTTCCTAAATGACCAAACTGCAGCAGAGGCCTCATTAAAATACAACGAGATTAGCAGCCCTCATACCTCTCAATTATTAAGCATGTACTTGTTCTCCAGAAAAGTAGCCATGAAAATTTAAAACAGATGAAAATGGTTGTTCACTTAAAAACTGCTCCGTTAATCTGTGAGTAATGTTTTATTCAGAAGTGTTAAATGAACACTGCAAAGTTTGATATGCGATAATCCATCATTCATATGGCATAACATTCAAAGATCAATAGAGTGCCAGGCCCAGAAGAGCAAGGGATTTGGCAGCTTGATGTGGCCAGGAGACCAGGGCGCATGATGCTCGGTTCAATGTGCTAGGCAGCCAGAATCAATAGGAAGCTTCAGAGTTGATAAGCCAAGGGTTGCCAGGATTTTATGGGCTCCAGTCAGATGTTGGAAAGGTCTCAAAGACCATCAGCTAAAGCGGGCAGGGAGATCTTCCCCTTCCAGAGCTACAGAAGGGATTGGAAATTGCCACTGCAAATTACTGATTTAGGTAGATCTGAAGACTTAAGCTCTGTCTCCACAGTGGGAGTCCAGAAAAACAGAACTACATTTAATATTTACAGGAGACCGTCTAGGGTTTTTTTTTTTTTTTGGCTCCAGTTAGAGTTTTGATAATTCCATCTCCAGATATGCAGATGACACCACTCTACTGGTAGAAAACGATAAGGAACTAAAGAGCCATCTGATGCGGGTGAAGAAGGAGAGTGCAAAAGTTGGCTTGAAACTCAACATTAAGAAAACGAAAATCATGGCATCTGGTCCTCTCAACTCCTGGCAAATAGATGGGAAAGAAATGGAGGGAGTGACAGATTTTATTTTCCTGGGCTCCAAGATCACCGCAGATGGGGACTACAGCCAAGAAATTAAAGGACACTTGCACCTGGGGAAGAAAGCTATGGTAAAGTTAGACAGTATACTTAAAAGCAGAGGCATCACCCTGCCAACAAAAGTGCGTATAGTCAAGGCGATGGTTTTCCCAGTTGCAATGTATGGCTGGGAAAGTTGGACCATAAGGAAGGCTGAGCGCCAAAGAATGGAGGCCTTTGAACTCTGGTGCTGGAGAAGATTCCTGTGAGTTCCTTGGGCTGCAAGGCGATCAAACCGATCAGTCCTAGAGGAGATCAACCTTGACTGCTCTTTAGAAGGCCAGATCCTGAAGAAGAAACTCAAATACTTTAGCCACCTAATAAAAAGGAAGGACTCACTGGAGAAGAGCCTAATGCTGGGAACGATAGAGGGCAAAAGAAGAAGGGGACGGCAGAGAAAGAAGAGGCTGGATGGAGTCACTGAAGCAGTAGGTGTGATCTTAAATGGATTCTGGGGGATGGTAGAGGATAGGAAGGCCTGGAGGAATGTTATCCATGGGGTTGTGATGGGTCGGACACAACTTCACAACTAACAACAACAAGGGATGAAATTGTGGATGAAGAAAAAAGGAGAGGGAGCTTTGCTATTTTCCGCATTTCTTCTCCTGTATCAGTAAAGGAGATTTGTTTTTAATCCTCCATTATTTTATTCAGATGATTATACTGGTCCTTGGAGGTACACCTGATCAAGAAACATCTGGCAGAGCAGATTGATCTCTGGGAGACATGGAGATTTACTATTTACTTAAACCATTGGAGAGGGAAACTATTCAGCGGTGACAGCAGAGGAGAAGGAGAGGGAGAAGGCAAAAGAGAGGAGGAGGAGGACAGGCATGAACATGAGACAACTCATAGACTCTGTCCTGTGAAATGGACAGACCCATCAATGGTTTAAATAAATAAACAAATCTTACAATATGAAAGATGGAAGACAGGAAGGAAGAGAAGAGATGGTAGGAGAAGGGGAAGCAAGCAAAATGCAGAAGCCAACCCAGAAATGATCAATTCTTAATCACAGCCAACTAGGATGATAAAAAATGGTTTGGATAATAGGGCAAAGTGGCTGATGTCTTGGTGATATTTGACAGGAATATGTGTGTGTGGGTGGGTGTTTTTCAGCAGAGAGGACCATATCGCTCTTCTTCTCTTCAATTGCAATTTTTATATAAGGCTTCCTTGAGACCTGAAAATTATAGCAAGGATCCCTCCAGTCCAAGATAAAAAAAAGGCTTAGAGATGTTAGTTTTGATATCCGCACCATTCACTGATGGAGTTCATCCGACTTTTTCTGTGACTAGTTGAAATATTGTTCAAACAGGGGTGATTAACAGTTGGACCTACACTAGTTTTCTTCTCCACTTCTACTCTACCAGATGCTACCAGAAATATAGCTGATTTTTGTGTTTTTCTGGCTGAGCGAAGGCTAACATCTCCGCTCTGCGCAGAATTCCCATATGCTAGCTTAGCCGCAACAGAATTTCACAATGAAAAAGGATTTGCTTCTCCAACTTACTGTATCTCTGCAACTCTGGTAACTTTCCAGAACTTGATGCTGCAAGGAAGTATTCCTTGTGCACATCAGTATTATCTCTTAAAAATAAACTTTAATTGCCTCTTATCCAATTCCATTAACAAACCAGGACATCATGGAGAATTGCCAGTCGCTAATAACCAGCCAAAGTGCATTGCAAACAAGACTGAGGATAATTCAGTTTGTTTTGTTCCTTGTTACAAATATCCAAGAACTGCCAGCTTTTTTGGAAGGAAATAGGCACCAGATTCTTTGGCTAAGGTCTGGAGTCACTGCCAATGATATCAAACGAGCATTTGGTTCCTAGCGTGCAGAGAAAAAACAAATTGAGCGGCCTTGTTCCCTCAAATAGACAGAAGGGATGAGGGTGGAGGTTCCTTCTCTGAGCTTGTGGGTTGGTTTTTGAACATTTCGTTAGCAGGCTAGGCAACATCTTCAGCGGAATTTAGGGAATGTCAGTGTTGATGTTCTGCTTATAAGGGCTTCATTGGTCAGTAGGTCTTGTGATAGGAGGGTCATGTCGGATTAGGGCTTAGTGAGGGGTTTTGTGAGGTGTCCCATCACAAATATCACTAGACCCATTACATAGCTATTCCATTCTTCCTTCCTTCCTTCCTTCCTTCCTTCCTTCCTTCCTTCCTTCCTTCCTTCCTTCCTTCCTTCCTTCCTTCCTTCCTTCCTTCCTTCCTTCCTTCCTTTCTGTTCCGTTTCACTACTCTATTCTACTCTACTCTACTCTACTCTACTCTACTCTACTCTACTCTACTCTACTCTACTCTACTCTACCCTACCCTACCCTACCCCATCCCATCCCATCCCATCCCATCCCATCCCATCCCATCCCATCCCATCCCATCCCATCCCATCCCATCCCAACCCATCCCATTCCTTGTCCTATTCTATTCTATTCTATTCTATTCTATTCTATTCTATTCTATTCTATTCTATTCTATTCTATTCTATTCTATTCTATTCTATTCTATTCTATTCTATTCTATTCCATTCCATTCCATTCCATTCCATTCCATTCCATTCCATTCCATTCCATTCCATTCCATTCCATTCGTCCTCCCATTGAGGACACGTCAAGAATATCAAAGGGAAGAAGTAAAAAGATCAATGGGAACTTTTCAAAGCATCTTGTAAGCATAGAACTGTTTCGTTGATCTCTGAAGTATTTAGAAATCTCATCTTAGAACTATGGGGCTGACATGAATCCTAATGAGCACATAAGTGGCTTTAGATGGTTGAACTAATGCCTCTGGCCACTTTGTTCAGTTATTGATGGACAGTAAATTGTTATCACTTGTCTCTTTTCATAGTCTTCCCTCCGAAATTAGGAGTCTGGTAGCACTTTTCCAACTAACAAATTTTATTCCAAGGTATTTCATCCTTGTGAGGAAAAGCATATGCCTGGGCATAAAATTTTACGACACAGAAAAGGTGCTAATTTGACTAGATGGTATGAATGGATTGATAAACAAGGGAAAAAAAAAAAACAGAAGCCAAATACGTCAAGAAATTAAAGGTAACAAATTTACACCGTCAACAGCAAGTCAAGATAAATGTACATATATGGTTATATGTTTAAATAACATAGATAGATAATTTTTGTTTATTAATATTAGAATATAAGTAATATTGAATTGTATTTTCGTTTTTAGAGTTAAGAATGTTCTGTATTTTTTCTATTTTATATCTTTTATCTGTTTATACTAAATAAAGTTGGTTTTAAAATAAAAAATAATAATAATAAAACCCATTCACACCATTCATGGCCGGATCTTGCCAGATCGCAACAGCAAGATCAATGGCCACAGACCAGCCAGAAAAGCCAAGTGTTCATCACTTTTCGGAAGGCCAATAGGGTGGGGATGGTCCGGATCTCAGGAAGTAACTGGTTCCAGAGAGCTGGGGCAGCCACAGAGAAGGCCCTCCCCCGTGGGCTCACCAGCCAGCATTGTTTAGCTGACGGGACCCAGAGGAGACCGACTCTGTGGAATCTTACCGGTCGCTGAGAGCTATGCGGTAGAAGGCGGTCTCGAAGATAACCTGGCCCTGAGCCATGTAGGGCTTTAAAGGTAATAACCAACACCTTGAATTGTGACAGGAGACCAATAGGGAGCCAGTGCAGCTCGCGGAGAATTGGTGTAATGTGGGTGTACCTAGCTGCACCCACGACAGCTCACGCGGCTGCGTTCTGGATCAACTGTAGTCTTCGAACACTTTTCAAAGGTAGCCCCATGTAGAGCGTGTTGCAATAATCTAACCCTTGTGAGGTGACAAGGGCATGAGTGACTGTGAGGAGAGCCTCCTGATCCAATTGGTGCACCAGGCGAACCTGTGCAAAGGTCCCCCTTTGTCAGTCAAATGCTTCTCAGGAGAAGGGAGGTGATTATCCCTGCTTTGCAGTTAGTGAAAGCAGAGGCTTGAAAAGGGAGCTAAAACAGCAGGCCAAGTCTTGGCATCCGCTCACCTTCTCATTGCCACACATTCAGCCAAGAACGGCCTAAAAGTTACAAGGCAGAAAAATTTCGCTCGGAGCTTTCTTTGGAGATCCAAAAATCCAATATGCGGAGGCAGTGGATAAGCGCCAAGTCGAGCCTTTTGCTTTTGTGTCTCTTGATTGATTTTTACCTACTTTTGTTGATGAAGCTGCACTTACAATGAGCGATAAATCCATTAGACAAACATGACACTTCATTATTCACCACGTTTCCATCACCCAGAAGATGCAAGCTTGCAGGAGGGCAGGGGAAGAATCAGCAATGGCTCTTCCAGAGAGGGCCGGTCCCTTAATAACTTTCTCCTCTGTGTTGATATACATACAAGCGCGGTTACAACAGATAGTTACCGTAAGTCTCCGATGCTGAAAGCAGTGTGCTAGGGAAGCGGAGTTTAAAGGATGCTATCAACGGGCAGATCTTGGTCCTTCCTGCTTGGTTGAGTATGGGACGGATAACTTTGTCTTCCTCCCACTCCTAGCCCATCGCAAATCCACCCTGTATTTTCCAGCTTTGATTCAAAACTGCTGGTGTTTTAATCTGAGCCATGTCAAACTCTCCAGAGCAGTTAAGTCTTCAGCATATCATTCTGCTCTAGTAGCAGCCTAGCTTTTATTGGCTGCAAGGCCTGGCTTGGCCCAGTCCCTCCAGCAGCTGATGTCTACTCTGTGGAGTCATTTCATTCTGGGATACCAGACAGCTATGTTCTCTGCTGGTCACAATTGCTATTCTTTGCTCTCCGCCTTGCCATTGACCTACAGAGGAAACTAGGAATGAAAAAAAAATAATCTGATCCATATTGCTTTAATGATGGCAGGAGGAAGAATAGAATAGAATAGAATAGAATAGAATAGAATAGAATAGAATAGAATAGAATAGAATGGAATGGAATGGAATGGAATGGAATGGAATGGAATGGAATGGAATGGAATGGAATGGAATAGAATAGAATAGAATAGAATAGAATAGAATAGAATAGAATAGAATAGAATAGAATAGAATAGAATAGTGAATGGAATGGAATGGAATGGAATGGAATGGAATGGAATGGAATGGAATGGAATAGAATAGAATAGAATAGAATAGAATAGAATAGAATAGAATAGAATAGAATAGAATAGAATAGAATAGTGAATGGAATGGAATGGAATGGAATGGAATGGAGTGGAATGGAATGGAATGGAATGGAATGGAATGGAATAGAATAGAATAGAATAGAATAGAATAGAATAGAATAGAATAGAATAGAATAGAATAGAATAGAATAGAATAGAATAGAATAGAATAGGAGTTGGAAGGAACCTTGGAGGTCTTCTAGTCCAACACCCTGCTTAGGCAGGAAACCCTACCCCACTTCAGACAAATGGTTATCCAATCTCTTCTTAAAACCCTCCAGTGTTGGAGCATTTACAACTTCTGGAGGCAGGTTGTTCCAGCAGGAGGAGGAGGAGGAAAAGGAGGAGGAGGAGGACGAGGAGGGGGAGGAGGGAGGAGGAGGAGGAGGCGGAGGAGGAGGAGGAGGACGAGGAGGAGGAGGAGGAAAAGGAGGAGGAGGAGGAGGAGGAGGAGGAAGAGGAGGAGGAGGAGGAGGAAAAATGAGGAGGGGAAAGGAAGGGGGAATGAAGGCACTTGCAACCAGAAGTTGTGGGTACTCCAAAACTGGAGATTTTAAGAAGAGATCGGACAGCCATTTGTCTTTAAAATGGTATAGACTAGAGTTTCCTGCAAGGGATTGCACAAGAAGACCTCCACAGATCCCTTCGGACTCTGTTATTCTATTACTCTGTTAAGGATGTTGTGCAAACATCTGGGGAAGTCAAAGGAAAGCCTTTGATACTTACTGGGAAGGAACAATCTCCAATTTTAAAAAAAAGCAGATTCTGCTAACATTAATCCACACAGAGTGCCAGGCAGTTAGGCTCACCTTCCCTGCAGGGATGGGGAAGAGCCAAAAGCAGAGGAATGACCAATCAGGGCATGCAGTGGCTGTAGTCCAGTTTGAGCGCCAGCCTGGCTCTCTGCCAACCCCCCTGCAATCTGGACCAGAATGTCTGAAGCTGGTTTAAAGCACAGCCAGGAGCAGCCTGGCAGACAAGCAGCTTAGGCTGCAAGGCAAAATTGCCACTCTGGGATTAGCGTGTTTAATCTTAATCAGCACAGCACTTTGCATATTTAGATCTCCTTCGTGCCAACCCCACCGAGAGGGGTTGTTCCTCTGTCCTGGTCCTATTAGATCTCTCAGCGGCTTTTGATACCATCGACCATGGTCTCATGCTGCAGCGGTTGAGGGGGTTAGGAATGGGGGGCACCTGCTGCGGTGGTTCTCCTCCTTCCTCTCCGACCGCTCGCAGTTTGTGTTGGCAGGGGGGCAGAGGTCAACCTTGAGGCGCCTCACCTGGGGGGGTGCCGCAAGGGTCAGTCCTCTCGCCCCTTCTGTTCAACATTTATGTGAAGCCACTGGGCAAGATCATCCATGGTTTTGGGGTGAGGGTACATCAGTACGCTGATGACACTCAGCTGTACTTCTCCATCCCAGAACACCCCAATGATGCCTTTGACGTGATGTCTCTCTGCCGTACAGGTCTGGATGGGGAGAAATAGGCTCAGACTCAACTCTTCCAAGACCGAGTGGCTGTGGCTCCCGGCGTCCCGGTATAGTTAGCTGACGCCGTCGCTGTCTATAGGGGGTGAATATCTAGCCCCCACAGAGAGGGCTCACAATCTGGGTGTCTTCTTGGATGCATGGCTGTCTTTAGAAGATCATATGACGGCCGTCACTAGGGGGGCTTTTTATCAGGTTGCGTCCGCCAGTTGCGTCCCTTTCTGGAGCGGGACGCCCTGCGCACGGTCACTCAGCCCTCGTCACCTCCCGACTGGACTACTGTAATGCTCTCTACATGGGGCTCCTCTTGAAGAGCACTCGGAGGCTCTAACTGGTACAGAATGCGGCCGTGCGGGTGGTTATGGGCGCACCTCATTGCGCCCATGTGACACCTCTCCTGCGTGAGCTGCACTGGCTCCCAGTGGTCTTCTGGGTGCGATTCAAGGTGCCTTACCACCTTTAAAGTGCTCCATGGCTCAGGACCAGGGTATCTACAGGACCGCCTTCTGCCAACAATAGCCTCCCACTGCCCAGTTCGCTCCCACAGAGAGGGACCCCTCAGGGTGCCGTCGGCCAAGCAATGCCAGCTGGTGACACCCAGGGGGAGAGCCTTCTCTATGGGAGCCCCTGCCCTCTGGAACGAACTGCCCCCAGAAATACACACGATCTCCAATCTCCGTGCTTCTCTCTGTTCCCTCAAGACCCTGCTTTTCCGACAGGCAGGGCTATCTTCGTAATCGAGTTTTAAATTTGGAGTTTTAAATTGGGTTTTTTTAAATGAATCCAGCCAAATAGTGTAATATTTTTAATAATTTTTAAATCTAAATTATGATGTTTATATATTGTGTTTTTATCTGGCTGTACACTGCCCCGAGTCCTTCGGGAGAGGGGTGGTATAGAAATAAAATTATAAATAAATAAATAAGTAAGTAAATAAATAAAATAGTTGGCGCTCTTCTGGGAAAGCTTTTTCTTTGGGGGCGGGTGTAGCCAAGAAACACCATAATTCCTCCTTGATCAAACAGTTCAACCAATCCAGAGGAATGACATTCTTGGTTGATCCCTCTCTGCCTTGTGCCCATTTCTCCTGGAGTACATTTTTTGAGTCCATAAAGCCTGGAGAATTCACAAGAAGCTTGAAGGTATCTGGGAGAGGTTCTCCAAAAATTTTTCATCCCCCTTCTCAAAAACTTCCAAAAGAGCATTCATGACACCTTCCAGAGGGCTGGTTGAACAATCCATTCTAAGAAGGACAGGTGCCCGGGGAAATGCCACTGTTTTAGAGGCACTGAAGAATCCACAGAGCCAAAGAATATCTCCTAGTTTCTATCACAAAGCTTCCTAGAGCTATTTTCAGATGTCTAGTCCTGGGAACTGTCTGCTTTGGTTTTAAATCTGTACCCTAAATAGAAGTGAGTCTACTAATGCCCATTCTAACAGGTTAACCAAGTTGGAAGGGACCTAATAGGTCATCTAGTCCAACCCCCCAGCCAAGCAGGAGACCTTACTCAATTCTGACAGATGGCAGTCCAGTCTCTTCTTGAAAGCTTCCAGTGATGAAGCTCCCACAACTTCCAAAGGCAGCTTCTGTTCCATTGGTTGATTGCTCTGTCAGAAAATTTCTCCTTATTTCCATGTTGAATCTCTCCTTGTTCAGTTTCCATCCATTATTCCTTGTTTGGCCTTCAGGAGCTTTGGAAAATAGGTTGATCCCCTCCTCTCTGTAGCAGCCCCTCAAATATTGGAAGACTGCTATCCTGTCTCCCCTGGTCCTTCTCTTCCCTAGACTAGCCATGCCCAGTTCTTGCAACCATTCAATGTATGTTTTATCCTCCAGTCCCCTCATTGTCCTGGTTGCTCTTCTCTGCACTCTTTCTAGAGTCTCAACAACAATCACTAGGAGACTGTGAGTTCTAGTCCCACCTTAGGCCATGTTTTTTGCTACTTGGACCCTCTCACCATCAACATCTTTTTTATAGTGTGGTGGCCAAAACTGGATCTTAATTTCTCATCTGCTGCATTAGCCATTCTGCTGTTTCCCCGAATATGGCCTATGACTAGTTAAATCAGCTCAGTGTAGAACTGGGTGGGAGCATCCTACTTCGCAAGTTTTTGTACACATTTCTGCCGCAAAGCCAGCCTAATAAAGAAATCATCTCTATTTACCACTTCTGTGCCTGCCTCTCTGTCTCTGCCAGTCGAACTAATCTGATCTAATTCAATTTAATCTAACCAGCCATATGTAGCAATCCATACAGGCACCCCCCTGAGAATCATAAAGACAAATGCAATCATTTTTTGACCTGGAAAGATGTTGATGAGAACTAGGTTAGCTAATGGGAAGCTACTCTGCCAAGTAGGCAAAGATTTTTCAAGGTTGAAAGCATGGCTGCCTTAAATGTTGGGTTGTTTTTATTCTGGCACTGGTTCATTATCTCACCGTATCCTGGATGAAATATTTGGGTTGCTCTGTTGAACAATTCTTGCGTTGCAGTTTTTCACAGGGAACAGCACCTCTTGTTTGTTGGGTATCATTCTTCTCTAAAACTGTCCCGCACTGGAAATTTTTTTACTTTTCTTTTTGGACGGATGCATAAAACCTGATCTTTCCTTTCGGTAGAGTTTCCCGATACAACTTTAGCTACTTGTAAAAACTCAGTAGAATCAATCGCAAAGAATATTTGTAGCTTGGGGTTGAACTGCAAGGTCCTTGGTGCTTTCTGAACTTGGCTGTTTTCTTGCAGATGTTTCATTAACTGACTAGATAACCACCTCAGTATCAGGGAGTGTGGGGTTTGCTTCCTGTTTATATGCAGTAGTTTGCCCTGTCCATTTGGGTGTGGGTGTGGGTTGTCAGAATAGAATAGAATAGAATAGAATAGAATAGAATAGAATAGAATAGAATAGAATAGAATAGAATAGAATAGAATAGAATAGAATAGAATAGAATAGAATATTGGAATGAAGAGTAGAGTAGAGTAGAGTAGAGTAGAGTAGAGTAGAGTAGAGTAGAGTAGAGTAGAGTAGAGTAGAGTAGAATAGAATAGAATATTGGAATGAAGAGTAGAGTAGAGTAGAGTAGAGTAGAGTAGAGTAGAGTAGAATAGAATAGAATAGAATAGAATAGAATAGAATAGAATAGAATAGAATAGAATAGAATAGAATAGAATAGAATAGAATAGAATAGAATAGAATATTGGAATGAAGAGTAGAGTAGAGTAGAGTAGAGTAGAGTAGAGTAGAGTAGAGTAGAGTAGAGTAGAGTAGAGTAGGATAGGATAGGATAGGATAGGATAGGATAGGATAGGATAGGATAGGATAGAATAGAATAGAATAGAATAGAATAGAATAGAATAGAATAGAATAGAATAGAATAGAATAGAATAGAATATTGGAATGAAGAGTAGAGTAGAGTAGAGTAGAGTAGAGTAGAGTAGAGTAGAGTAGAGTAGGATAGGATAGGATAGGATAGGATAGGATAGGATAGGATAGGATAGGATAGGATAGGATAGAATAGAATAGAATAGAATAGAATAGAATAGAATAGAATAGAATAGAATAGAATAGAATAGAATAGAATAGAATAGAATATTGGAATGAAGAGTAGAGTAGAGTAGAGTAGAGTAGAGTAGAGTAGAGTAGAGTAGAGTAGACTAGACTAGACTAGACTAGACTAGACTAGAATAGACTAGAATAGAATAGAATAACAGAGTTGAGAGGGACTTTTGAGGTCTTCTAGTCCAACTCCTATTCTATCCTATTTTATTCTCTAACAAGACAACATAGCCATCGAAGATCAAAATGTTCACACATGCCATTTGCTGACATTTGGAATTTAATCCAAGTCTACATCTCTTCGAACCAATTTCACTCTAAAATAGCAGAGCTAAAATTCTCCCCCGAAAAAAATTTCATTATGTTCTTCTTCTAGGAAGCAAAGCATTCTTGTGGCATGAGATTTTTTAATCCACTCAGCGGAGCAAGAGCGATTGGGCCACACCTAAGAGCGACTTTCAAAGAGCAACTTTGACAGAGCACTGTCAAAAATTAATAACCACCGTCTGCATCTCCTGCATTCATTTCCTTGCTGATTATCTTCCCTCTACCTCCACCACCAATGTGGGTGCCAATAATGTCTTTGCTCAGAATAATATGCTATCTGTTTGATGAAGTGGCAGTAGCCCATAAATCATAGAATACTCTGGTTGCAAAGGGCCATTTAAGCCATGAAGTCTAACCCATCTGCTTAATATAAGATGTTGAATTAAAGCATCTTAGGGGCTCAGGGAAGCCCCCCTTATTCCTTCTCCGGGTCATTGGGCGCACTGTCAAATTGCTATTAGGAAATTATTTCTAACATTCAGTTGGAACCTACCATCCTATGAATTAAAAGCTGATAATAAACTCATTAAGGTCTTCAAGATGTCCTGTGTCTCTTTGTTCTTTTGTCTGAAGCTGATGTAGCTGTCCTTCTAGATGCAACATTCTATTGAGTTGTGAGGTCCTTGGTGTTCTCTGAGCTTGGTTGTTTTCTTGTTTCATTACCCAACAAAGTTACATCCTCAGTATGAGGGACTGTGGGGTTTGCTCCTGTTCACATGTAGTAGCTCACTTTGTCCAATTTGGTTGTCAGCGTTCCAAGGGCCAATGTAAAAGATGGCTTCCAGGCCATCCCATTGGTGGGATTATGATTTTCTCCTTGGAGGAGAATCTTCTTGAACAAGAACCAAGTAGCACCTGAGGGGAGGACAAGAACCAATGGGTGGAAACTCATCAAGGAGAGAAGCAGTTTAGAACTAAGGAGAAATTTCCTGGCAGTGAAAACAATTCATCAGTGGAACAACTTGCCTCCAGAAGCTGTGAATGCTCCAACATTGGAAGTTTTTAAGAAGAGGTTGGATAACCATTTGTCTGAAGTGGTGTAGGGTTTCCTGCCTAAGCAGGGGGTTGGACTAGAAGACCTCCAAGGTCCCTTCCGACTCTGTTATTCTATTCTATTCTATTCTATTCTATTCTATTCTATTCTATTCTATTCTATTCTATTCTATTCTATTCTATTCTATTCTATTCTATTCTACTCTACTCTACTCTACTCTACTCTACTCTACTCTTCATTCCAATGTTCTGTTCTATTCTATTCTATTCTATTCTATTCTATTCTATTCTATTCTATTCTATTCTATTCTAGTCTAGTCTAGTCTAGTCTAGTCTAGTCTAGTCTAGTCTAGTCTAGTCTAGTCTATTCTATTCTATTCTATTCTATTCTATTCTATTCTATTCTATTCTATTCATTCTACTGTACTGTACTCTACTCTACTCTACTCTACTCTACTCTACTCTACTCTACTCTACTCTACTCTACTCTACTCTACTCTACTCTTCATTCCAATGTTCTGTTCTATTCTATTCTATTCTATTCTATTCTATTCTATTCTATTCTATTCTATTCTATTCTATTCTATTCTATTCTATTCTATTCTATTCTATTCTATTTATTCTACTCTACTCTACTCTACTCTACTCTACTCTACTCTTCTTTCCAATATTCTATTCTATTCTATTCTATTCTATTCTATTCTATTCTATTCTATTCTATTCTATTCTATTCTATTCTATTCTATTCTATTCTATTCTTCTACCCTACCCTACCCTACCCTACCCTACCCTACCCTACCCTACCCTACCCTACCCTACCCTACCCTATTCTACTCTACTCTACTCTACTCTTCTTTCCAATATTCTATTCTATTCTATTCTATTCTATTCTATTCTATTCTATTCTATTCTATTCTATTCTACTCTACTCTACTCTACTCTACTCTACTCTACTCTACTCTACTCTACTCTACTCTTCATTCCAATATTCTATTCTATTCTATTCTATTCTATTCTATTCTATTCTATTCTATTCTATTCTATTCTATTCTATTCTATTCTATTCTATTCTATTCCTATTCCTATTCCTATTCCTATTCCTATTCCTATTCCTATTCCTATTCCTATTCCTATTCTGATAAAGATTGGCAGCAAATCTCAACCAGTAAAGTGCTTCTGTGCTTTATTCAACAAACGCTCACTTTTATTGAAAACAGCTCCAAAATTATGTGAAATTTCTATTTCTTGTCCCTTTGTAAAAAAAAAAAAAGCCGCCAAAATAGATCGTAATCTAAATGTTGAGAGACAATATACATCAACAGTCCATAAGGCGGCAAATCAGGTGTGTCATTTCAATGTTTCTGGGTAATGTTTCTAGGTAATACATCTTTTCTTTTCAGCACAAAGAATCTATAATTCTTGGTGTCTTGATAGATTTCAAATTCTACTGAAATAGGGACGCCTCGTAAAACACCAATCATTATAATATTGCATTGATTTCCCTGTGGATTTTAGTCCAAAATATGGCAATATGAAGAGAAGTCCAAACCCTAAGAGTGTCTGTAAGTGGCCTTAAAAGCACATTTGCAATTGATCCCGTTACTTCAAGCTCTTTAGACAACAAAAAGAAAACCATGTCACAGATCTGCACTTAATCAAGAAGAACATAGGAAGTTCTCATATATACGGTTAATCATTGTCTGTCTTCTGTTCTGGTGAGAGGGGAGGAGGAGGAGGAGGAGAAAAGGAAGAGGAAGACGTCTTTCTCCACCACCCAAGTTTTAGGCATGAGCCAGAGATTTTTCCAACCCATTTCTTCTTTCTACTTTCAACCAGAGTTGCTAGAAATTAAATCAAAGATTTTCAGCATTCAGAGTTGACCTTCTGCTAACGTCTTCATGTCATCTCCCCTTCTCCTCCAGAATTGCAGTATCAACACTCTATTTCTCCCATTGGTACCCAGAACTTCAATTTCTTCTTCAAATTTCTTACAGATAGTTCAATAGTTTTGGGGTCCTTTTATACTTCAGTAGGATGTCTTCCTATCACTTTGCAGCCCTTGTTTTTTCCAGGACTTCATCCTGCCTCTCCTTTCTTCTCCTCATACTTCCCTCGTCTTGCAAAAGCATCTTAAAGAACCAAGGTCTCCGTTGTGACTTAGGCCCAAGCAGGTATTATCAGATGCAATCAGTTCTAAACAAACAGATTTTTATTAGAATAGCTGAGAATTAACTCATTCTCAGCATAGTCCAAACTAATTTAAAACAAATTCTTCATAACACAATTCTTCAGCCTTATCACCAACCTTGGTTTACTTTGGCAACTTGCCAATGGCTTTTCTTGGCAAAAGTTCAGAAGCAGAAGACGCCGACAAGAAATAAATGCAGCAGGACAAGAAACAAATCTATCAACGTTGTTTTCCGACAAAGAGCCCAATAGCCGTTGCTGGTCTTTTAAGCCTTATGGGAGGGGCCAATCATCTCTTGGCTCTACTCCCGAGTCATCCTTTTTGCTTTAGCTGCTCTTGGCTTCTGGCAGCTTTTCTCATGCGTGCACTAGGAACAGGCTCCTCCTCTTCCTCTGCCTCTCTACTGTCAGCCTCTGGAGGCTCCAGAGTTCGCACATCACTCCCCGATGGCCCTGGCCCCATCTCTGCCTCTGATGCAGAGCTCCCATCCGGGCATTCCCCAGCCTCCAGGACTGGCCCATGGTCTTCCTCAGCCTCCTCACTGTCTGACTCCGATGCCAGGTCTGCAGGCTGCTGGCGGACCACAACAGTCTCCAGAAGTCATCCAGAAAGCAAGGACACATGTTTTTTTCAATGTTAATCATTTTCACTGGAATAGTATGATATTATACGTAATACAGCCCGAAACAGGAGTTTTTCACCAGGTTGGAATTAACGGATGATCTAGATGGCAACCAGGAAGAATGGCACATCTTATTCTTGGCTCCCATTTGGCTTTTGGGCTAGGAAGCCCTATGGACATTCAAGCCAAGTAACTCCCTAAAAATAAAAGAGGACAGATTTTCATATTATTTCACAGTCTTTGCCTGCCATGGCAAGGCTCCCTCAAGTAATGTGGTGTGCTCTAAATGTTATATAAGTAATCACATCAGACAGGTAGAAAACAATTTTTCAAAAAAGGCTGCTCTTTTAGTAAAATCTAGCAAGGGAATACTGTAGCTTACTTTAACATTATGGTGAGTATTATACTCAATCAAAATGGTTCTATTTAAGAGAAGCACAAAAAAGAAACTTGGGAAGGTTACCTCAAGCATCCTTGAATATGAGAACTTTCTGAGTCACTTCCTCTCTAGCCATTTTTTTTAAAAAAAACCTACTTCCACTGTGAAGTTCAAGTGAGGAGAGAGATGCACAACTGTCTCTATATCTACTTCTATGGGCTCTTTCGTCCAGGAGAAGCCAGGAGACAGTGAGTTGTAGTCCTGCCTTAGCCATGAGAGCTGGCTGGGCGACTTTGAGTTCTAGTCCTCTCCAGAAGATAGTGAGTTCTAGTTTTGTCTTTGGCGTGGAAGCCTATTGAGTGATGTTTGGCCAATCACTAGGAGACAGTGAGTTCTAATCCTGTCTTCGGCATAAAAGCCTATTGAGTGACGTTTGTCCAATCACCAAGAGACGGTGAGTTCTAGTCCTATCTTCGGCATGAAAGCCTATTGAGTGACGTTTGTCCAATCATCAGGAGACAGTGAGTTCTAGTCCTGTGTTATGCATGAAAGCCTACTGGGTGACTTTGGGCCAATCACCAGGAGATGGTGAGTTCTAGTCCTGCCTTAGCCATGAGAGCTGGCTGGGTGACTTTGGACCAATCACCAGGAGATGGTGAGTTCTAGTCCTGTCTTTGGCATGAAAGCCTATTGAGTGATGTCTGTCCAATCACTAGGAGACGGTGAGTTCTAGCCCTGTCTTTGGCATGAAAGCCTATTGAGTGACGTTTGTCCAATCACCAGGAGACAGTGAGTTCTAGTCCTGTGTTATGCATGAAAGCCTAATGGGTGACTTTGGGCCAATCACCAGGAGATAGTGAGTTGTAGTGAGTTGTAGTGAGTCCTGCTTTAGCCATGAAAGCTGACTGGGTGATTTGGGGCCAGTTCCTCTCTCTGAGCCCAACCCACCTCACAGGGTTGCTGTTTTGGGGAAAATAGGAGGAGGACACAGTACTAGGTACGTTCACTGCTTTGAATTATTTTTAAAAATTAAAACTTGGATATAAATAATGAAAAACAAACAAGGAATGCTATATAAATAACGGGAAGTTGATGGCAAATTTCATTGGAGAAGATTGGACTCCTAATTATCCAGTCCTTAATCTTACCCCTATTCTCAGTTTAACCATTTAATGTTTATTGCAATCATAGACCAACATCCTCATGTTCCCAGTCTGTTGTGTAGCCAATGACTGGGCCATAGTTCCTCCTCTTCCTCCCTCCCTCCTTCCCTCCTTCTCCATTTTCTTCAGTTGCTCATATCCCTTCTTCTGCAAAGCTCAATGGACCCCAGACAACTATATAATCCTTTCTACAAAAATGTCTCTCTTGTTCTGTCCTCCTCCATCTCCAATGAAACCTAACAGACATGAAAACTGCTACCCTGCAGCATGAAAGCCACACTTCTTCTTCTCCCTTCCCCAGAAGGTCCTATTAGTTGAAGCCTTAGGCCATCAACCTGCATTGATAAAACAGCTCCTTGCAAAGAAAAAACAGCTTTATTTATCGCTGCCTGATGCTTGGTGACTCCTTGTACAGGAGATTTTCTTCGGTATTAAGCAGAACTGAAATGGTTGAAGGAGCAGAAGAACTGCTGAGTCATTTCACTTCTCCAACATCCATCCTATCATCAGGAGAGCTTCTCTTGCTTTTTCAAGAAATGACCTGGTGGGGCCGTTGCTCTTCTTTTATTAAGAAGAAGTGCAGAGTCACCAGGTTTGAAAGGAATATAACAAGTATGAATAGTCTCTAGTTTAAGAGGAGAGAAGCAGTATCTTCCTTTTCTGAGAGTCTGACTAGTCTAAAAATACCAGGCTAGAAACCAGGAGACAGTGAGTTCTAGTCTTGTTTTAGGCATGAAAATCAACTGGGTGACTTCGGGTCAATCATCAGGAGACTGTGAGTTCTAGTCCCGCCTTAGGCATGAAAGTTGGCTACCTGACTCGGGTCAATCACCAGGAGATAGTGAGTTCTAGTCCTGTTTTAGGCATGAAAATCAACTGGGTGACTTTGGGCCAATAATCAGGAGATTGTGAATGCTAGTCCTGCCTTAGGCATGAAAGTTGGCTAGGTGACTTTGGGCCAATCATCTGGGGACTGTGAGTTCTAGTCCTGCCTTAGGCATGAAAACCAGCTGGGTAACGTTAGGCCAATCCCCACGAGACTGTGAGTTCTAGTCCCACTTTAAGCATAAAAGCCAGATGTGTGATTTTGAAATCACTTTCTCTCATCTGAAACCCATCTTGTTATTGTGGGAAAAATAGGGGGAGGAAAGATTATTCGGTATGCTCATTGCCTTAAGTTATTTATAAAAATAACAAAAACAGGATCGTTAATCAGTAAACAATCCCCCCCCCCTTTTACCTACCCAGTTTTTGCATTGTCAGCATTATTCTTGATCGAGCGGGATGAAAACCATCCTTTTTTGCTCTAAAACCAGGAAAAGTGGAATTCTTTTTGCAAACCCAACCTGAATCTTAACTATGTTGCACCAACACACCAATGAGAAATTGCACCTGCAGCCTGAATTCAATAAGACTGAGATTCTTAATGTAAAACGTTATTCAATAACTCTGGGTTTCTCTGATAAGCTGCATAATATTGAAACAAAACAATGTGGAAAACAAATTATACACATTCCCGTCTAGACTGTACAAAATAAGACTTTCCCTGTGTTAGCGTTAAATATTGCATTGCCACCTGCAATTGGGTTTTCGATTTCATCTTCTAAATATAATTTTGAGCTAGAATCCATGGCTTCGTTTGATATCATATACTGCATTTCTCTCCATTTGCAATTTGCTTTCAAGTCATCAGGGCTTCGGGCTTAGCTCCGTGGGGGCCACAGTTGCTAAAATGGCAATTTGCTTTCTGTTTTCACAAATGCACAAGCAGTTAATATGATGGGCTCACAAATGGACTCCAGAAACAGATTTCTAACTTTATGAAGACAGAGCAAAGCAATTTTTCAGCTGTTTCTTTTCCTTCCTTCCTTTCTTTTTTTAAATTCTGACTATAACATACAAATGAAAATAGAGACAATGGGGGAAAAGGGAAAGGGAAAGGGAAAGGGAAAGGGAAAGGGAAAGGGAAAGGGAAAGGGAAAGGGAAAGGGAAAGGGAAAGGGAAAGGGAAAGGGAAAGGGAAAGGGAAAGGGAAAGGGAAAGAAAGAAAGAAAGAAAGAAAGAAAGAAAGAAAGAAAGAAAGAAAGAAAGAAAGAAAGAAAGGCAGAAGGAAGGAAGGAAAGAAAAAGAGAAATCGGAAGGGAGGGAGGGAAGAATGAAAGGAAAGAAAGGAAAGAAAGAAAAAGAAGAAAAAGAAAGAAAGAAAGAAAAGCGGAAGGAAGGAAGGAAAGAAAAAGAGAAATCGGAAGGGAGGGAGGGAAGAATGAAAGGAAAGAAAGGAAAGAAAGAAAAAGAAGAAAAAGAAAGAAAGAAAGAAAAGCGGAAGGAAGGAAGGAAAGAAAAAGAGAAATAGGGAGGGAGGGAAGAAAGAAAGGAAAGGAAAGAAAGAAAAAGAAAGAAAAAGAAAGAAAGAAAGAAAGAAAGAAAGAATAGCGAAGGAAGGAAGGAAGGAAGGAAGGAAGGAAGGAAGGAAGGAAGGAAGGAAGGAAGGAAGGAAAGAAGGAAGGAAAGAAAAAGAGAAATAGGGAGGGAGGGAAGAAAGAAAGAAAGGAAAGGAAAGAAAGAAAAAGAAAGAAAAAGAAAGAAAGAGAGAAAGAGAAAGAATAGCAGAAGGAAGGAAGGAAGGAAGGAAGGAAGGAAGGAAGGAAGGAAGGAAGGAAGGAAGGAAGGAAGGAAGGAAGGAAAGAAAAAGAGAAATAGGACGGGAGGGAAGATAGAAAGAAAGGAAAGGAAAGAAAGAAAAAATAAAAGAGAGAAAGAGAAAGAATAGTGGAAGGAAGGAAGGAAGGAAGGAAAGAAGGAAGGAAAGAAAAAGAGAAATAGGAAGGGAGGGAGGGAGGGAAGAAAGAAAGAAAAGAAAGGAAAGGAAGGAAGGAAGGAAGGAAGGAAAGAAAAAGAGAAATAGGAAGGGAGGGAAGAAAGAAAGAAAGGAAAGGAAAGAAAGAAAAAGAAAGAAAGAGAGAAAGAGAAAGAGAAAGAATAGCGGAAGGAAGGAAGGAAGGAAAGAAGGAAGGAAAGAAAGAGAAATAGGAAGGGAGGGAGGGAGGGAAGAAAGAAAGGAAAGGAAAGGAAAGGAAGGAAGGAAGGAAGGAAGGAAAGAAGGAAGGAAGGAAGGAAGGAAGGAAGGAAGGAAGGAAGGAAGGAAGGAAGGAAGGAAGGAAGGAAGGAAGGAAGGGAAAAGCAGTGACTTCAATTTTTTTCTGGTGCGGTAAATTCTATATGAACTGGTAGCAGAGTAACAGTGTTGGAAGAGACTTCGGAGGTCTTCTTGTCTAACCCCCTGCTATATTTTCTTTCTCTCTTGTTGATACTTTTCATAAGGTGGGAGCGCCCAAGATTTTCACTTCAACAAAGAGCTCAAAGCCTTGTTGTTTTGTGTTTTTTTTTAAAGTTGTGTCTGGGACAGGATTTTATTTCAGGCCATGGTGGACGGCAGGACCCTTGCTTAATGGTATTCTAGTCTATCCAAGAGTTCCTAAAGAGCCACATCAGGAGCCAATCTGATCAGTTGGAAACATGCTGGGAATAAAACTGGCCGAGGAAGCTATACAAAACCATTTTTCCTTTGTATCTGCCTGATTTCTCAGCCTTTTTGAACTAAAGTGGATATTTCAGAGGGCAGTCCCCTTTGTCCTTGGGTTTAATCACCTCTTCTTCTTGGTGCATCAGTTGGTCTCTTTTCTTCTTCTTCTTCTTCTTCTTTTTTTTTTCTCGCCGGTATCTCTGCTTCGTGTTCTAATTCAGTGTAGTCTTCTGTGAAATTGTTTTTTTCTGCAAAGGCAGAGTTTCTACGTCTCTGGTAATTTCGCTAACGTAATCCACGGCTTTTGTGAAAAAGCGGAAGGGATGCTCCGTGCACTCAGGAAGGTGGGAGACCAAGGATACTTAAGACTTTGTGGCAGGAGAAATCTGGTAGATTAAAGCAAAAGAAAAAGGAAAATCAAGCAATAACAATAGCTTATTGTAGCCAGTTTCCACAATACCCGATGCTACCCAGATTCCATGCAGAAGTACCCCACAAACAACAACCCCCCCCTCCCCAATTTTTTTGACTTCATGGCCCTGCAACAACTGGAGAGGGTTATATAATGCTTGAAAGAGGATGCTTGCAATTTCTGGTCTTGATCTTATTAAAAATGCTCAGGATAACCTGTTTTTCAATGACTCTTCCTGCCTATGTACTGAGACCATAATTTCTTGTTCGTCTAGAGCAGAGGTCTTCAAACTTGGGAGCTTTAAGACTTGTGGACTTCAACTCACATAGCTGGCTAGAGAATTCTGGGCGTTGAAGTCCACAAGTCGTAAAGCTCCCAAGTTTGAAGACCTCTGGTCTAGACCAAGGTATCTGTTACGATATGGTGTAAGCCTAACAGGTTGTCCAGGCAATATATGAACACGTGAAAATGTATTCTATGTCTTTAAGCTGTAATGCTGAGTCATTGTACTGCTGAAGTCATTGTAATGACTGCTGACTGACTGCTGACTCCACTTGTCCTAATTGGATAATCACTAGTTTAAACTGTATATAAGAAGGGAGCTGAACTATAGTCATTGATGGAACTGTTGCCATCGTGTATGGAGGTGCTCTCATCGTGGATGGATCTGCTACCATTGTGATTTGTTACCAGCGTGAACTTGCTGTTTATTACCTACTGCTGTTTTGTATGGTAAGAAGATTTCTGTATCTCTGGACTGATTTGAATGGCTAAAAGCTTGGATTGCCTAAGACTCTGAAATTGTTTTTCACTACAAAGCAAAAACTTTGATAAACCGGTTTGTATGTGTGTTATTCATTGCTCTCAGGACCGTTTTCCTGTGCTCTACGCTCTGCTGGTTGGTTAACACAACAATATCCTTAACAGTGTCAAACTCAGTTTCACTGAGGGCCGCATGAGGATTGTGTTTGACCTCAGGGACCAGGGTAGGCGTGGCCATCTTGACATCATTCGTGTCGGAGGGCTCCTGAGCTCTGTTTTCAGCCATGACGGCCTCCTGCCATCCTCTGTCAGTGAAAATGAAGCTGGGCGGAGAGGCGCATGCCCCCCCGCAAGCTCTGTTTCTGCTGGCAGAGGGCAGCAAGAGGCCGTTGCGGCTGAAAACGGAGCCTGCTCCATTTTCAGTGGCAGAAGTACCAAGGGCCTGTCCGTCACTATTTGCAGGGTGGCCCCGCAGGGCAGATCTAAGAACTCTGTGGGCCGGATCCAGGCTGTGGATCTTGAGCTGGACACCCCTGGTCTAGCCCGTACCTACCATAGCTATAGTAGAAGGAGGACCCCTCTACAGTTTTACCCACACCTCAAATTGTTGTTGTTAGTTGCAAAGTCATGTCCGATCCATCACAACCCCATAGACAATGTTCCTCCAGGCCTTCCTGTCCTCTACCATCCCTCGGAGACCATTTAATCTCACACCGACTGCTTCAGTGACTCCATCCAGCCACCTCATTCTCTGCCATCCCATTCTTCTTTTGCCCCCAGTCATTCCCGGCTCTTCTCCAGTGTGTCCTTCCTTCTCATTAGGTGGCCAAAGTATTTGAGTTTCATCCTCAGGAACTGGTCTTCTAAAGAGCAGTCAGGGTTGATCTCCACTAGGACTGACCGATTGGATCACTTGCAGTCCAAGGGACTCACAAGAGTCTTCTCCAGCACCAGAGTTCAAAGGCCTCTATTCTCAGTCTTCCTTATGGTCCAACTTTCATAGCCATACATTGCAACTGGGAAAACCTCATATAGCAGAGGCCTATTGACCTGTGTTAAAGCTTTCAACAAGCAGTCAACTTTTCTTTCTTTAGCAAGTTAGGTTTTGGCGAGCAAGAAAAGCAGATCCTTTATTTAATATTCAGGTGTTTAATTAACTGGTTTTGTGGATATGCTTCTCAATATTGCTATTGATTTTTTTAAATCTGAAGCCACCTTGAAGTTTATTGAGTCAAAATTTCAGGATATAAATGCAATAAATGTTTAATATGTTGTCCACAGTTGTTTTTTTATGCAGGAGGGAGAGAGATGGGAGAGGGAGTTGGACGGCAGGAGGAAGGGGAAGGAGAAGGAAGAAGAGGAAGAAGAGAAAAAGGAGGAGGAGAAAGAGAAGGAGAAGAGATTGAGTACCAAAGGAGGCCTTCCTGTTTCAGTCTTAAAGCTGGCTTTTTAATTCCCACTTTTATCAATTTAGAAAGATAATAGAAAAAAATGAAATATCTTTAATACTTTCTCCATTTTCCTGGACTTCCAGAGTCCAAGACTTCCATCAAGACAATGCTGCAAAATTGAAGCCTAGGTCTTCCCTTTTTCTGAACCTGTAGAAAAAAGGTCTCCCTTTTTCTGAACCTGTAGATCTTCACATGGGTTGGGCCCATACTTTCTAGAATTTGCAGCCCGTTTAGGTCATACTAATATCAAAAACGTCATCAAAAAAGCACAACAAAGAATGTTCTTTCTGCACCAACTCAGAAAGCTCAAACTTCCCAAGGAACTGCTGATCCAGTTCTACAGAGGAATTATTGAGTCTGTCATCTGCACCTCAATATCAGAATCTCACAACCCCCTCAAGCTTGTCTGCATTCTCATCCTGCATGATGAATTTCCTCCTTCTCCATCAGTTGCTTGATTGGTAAGTGTAGCAAACATTGCATTAAGGCTCCTGACTCTTAAACCCATAAATGTGATAGATGGAGATATGGCTACAAGCTACTAGGAGATGGACTTTAGATCTAGGCCGATGAAGTCTCTTCGTGAAAAGTTGGAAATCAGAGAGAAAGTCTAGCAATGACCTATAATTCCTTCCCAAGTAAGGACATATCTATGATGACCCTCTGGCTTCACTCACATGGGTGACATCATCGAAGTCATTGTTGTCCCAATGTTTTTCCAAAAGACAACGAATAACAGAATAAGAGAATAACAAGAGTTGGAAAGGACTTCAGAAGTCTTCTAATCCAACCCACTGCTTAGCCAGGAAACCCTACACCACTTCAGACAAATGGTTATCCAACTTCTTCTTAAAAACTTCCAGTGTTGGAGCATTCACAACTTCTGGAGGCAAGTTGTTCCACTGATTAATTGTTCTAACTGTCAGGAAATTTCTCCTTAGTTCTAAGTTGCTTCTCTCCTTGATGAGTTTCCACCCATTGCTTCTTGTCCTGCCTTCAGGTGCTTTGGAGAATAGCTTGACTCCCTCTTCTTTGGGGCAGCCCCTGAGATATTGGAAGACTGCTCACCCTTAGTTCTTCTTTTCATTAAAAAAAGTAGACATATTCAAATATGCTGAAATTTTTGCTAAGTTTGCTACTTTTAGTGTCCATTCTTGAATAGTAGGCAAATCTTCCTCCTTCCAGTACTGCGCCACCAATAATCTTGCTGCAGTTATTATTATATTATTCAAATGAGAAATACATGTTGGAACGGAGAAGATGGATTGACTATATTCAAAGCAAATATCGGACTTAAAAAATTTCAAATAGCTTATGAATGAATAAAGAGATGTTACAAAGGATTTAATTCAGTGCAGTAAAAGGGGAGTTAAAGCACAAGAGGGAGATAGGAGCAGTGGTGGGATTCAAGTAATTTAACAACTGGGTCTGTGCCCTAATAATTTCTTCCAACAACCAGTTTGCCAAACTGCTCAGAAAGTTAACAACCGGTCCTCCCAAAGTGGTGCGAATTGGCTGAATCCCACCACTAGATAGGAGGTTATAGTTAGTTATCTTATGTTAGATTATGATTGTTAAATGCTATACTCTGTATTTTGCTCTGGGAAGTGGGGGTGGAAGGTTGGGGGAAAGGAGGGAGGGGGATGGGGAAACATTTGTAAAATTTATTAAAACTTTTCAATTAAAAAGAAACTAGACATATTTCAGTTCAGTTTTTCAGTTCAGTTCTTCAGAACGGAAGAAACGTCTTGGATGAAGAAATAGAAAGTCCAGTTGCCTTTGGAAAAAGCACACTTGGGACTCTCATGGGTGCCCAATTTTCCAAGAAAAGTATCTCGTTGACCTTACTGAGGCTTTATTTTCCACGAGGCAAGTCTGAATTCAAAATCACTTTCTCCTTTTTCATCTTCTACAGAACTGAAATTGGTGCAATCACTGGTCTTGCTGATTTTATAGGGGAGAAATCGAGTTTATTGGTATTACCCACACTGTCCCTTTATACCGTAGATCCAAGAATTGGGGCTTCCTCTACTCTTCTTACATTTCTACTTGAAACTGCTGCCTTGGTAACAGATGTTCTCCCTGCTAACTTTTGAAGAGATTACTGGGGTATTTGGCACACGAAAGAGAAAGGAAGAGAAAGGGTGAGAAAAGTTAAATTGTAATAGTTTTTGAAATTATAGTTGGCAGCTTGCTGTTTAGTTTTGATGAAACAGGAGACATTGCTGAGAAATAGAAGTCATTTGCAGCTAGAAGAACATGTCTTGAGATTTGTGTGGCATGGATATTTATGATGTGACAAAGCTAAGGTTAATGTAGATTTTTTTCTTTTTTTCTTTTTTAAAAAAAAGCATTTCTCAGATATGCCATATGGAGAATATGGGGTAGATATGAATGCAGGTTGTGCCTGAAAACACTTTCACATTTCAGATGAGAAACATGTAAGCACAAAATGGCTAACTTAGTTTTGTAGTAATCTTGTAAATTTACAGTTAATTTACAGTTTCCCTTTCTCTTTTTTTTAAAAATCAGATTTAGTTTTCTTCTATGCATTATGAATTTCTTCACTGACCTCTCTAAATTCAATAAAGTTCAGGTAACTCTGATCTGTAATTGAGAACTTTCTTTCCTTCCTTCCTTCCTTCCTTCCTTCCTTCCTTCCTTCCTTCCTTCCTTCCTTCCTTCCTTCCTTCCTTCCTTCCTTCCTTCCTTCCTTCCTTCCTTCCTTCTGTAGGAAGTTAGCACCCACCCCTCTCCTAGGAAAACGAAATATTCTAGGAAATATTAAAAAGGCAGAATGTTATACCTCCCTGGATGAGAAATGGAGAAACATGTTTTTAGAGGCAGGAAGCAGACTCACTCTTAATAGCCGCCACCCTCCTCAATAGCCCAAAGCAGATGTCAGCACTTAAGAGGTAAAGAGATAGCTAGGTCTATTCATAAGCAAATGCCCTCACCCAAGATCCAGCAAAGATAGGATTAGCCCTCTACCCATCTGGCAACAGGACTCACCACATGGCACCTGGGGAGATTGTATCACCCAGCAAGGCTCAACCAAGCCTGGGACTCAAAAGACAACCTAAAAGGTTACCCCTGCATGGCCCCATGGGAGTCTGACAACCAATCAGAACACAACTCAAATTCAAAGCCCAACAGAAGGTATAAATCTCTCTCTCTCTCTCTCTCTCTCTCTCTCTCTCTCTCTCTCTCTCTCTCTCTCTCTCTCTCTCTCTCTCTCTCTCTCTCCGTCCCTCCCTCCCTCCCTCCCTCCCCCATGTGCTTTTTTGCCCAGGACCTCAAAACCATTGTGGTGCTGTCCACCATTAAACCATCTTTCCAAGCAGTCTCCATGTTTCCAGTGTCTCCACTTGGAACTGAACCCCGATGGACCTTCCTTCCTTCCTTCCTTCCCTCCCTCCCTCCCTCCCTCCTCCCTCCCTCCCCCTCTGATCTCCTTCCTTCCTGCCTGCCTGCCTGCCTCCCTCCCTCCCTCCCTCCTTCTTTCCTTCCTTCCATCCTCCCTCCCTCCCTCTGATCTCCTTCCTGCATGCCTGCCTTCCTTCCTTCCTCCCTCCCTCCTTCCTTCCTTCCCCCTTCCTCCCTCCCTCCCTCCCTCCCTCCTTCCCTCCCTCCCTTCCTCCCTTCCTTCTTTCCTTCATCCCTCTCTCCTCCCTCCCTCCTTCCTTACTCCCTCCCTCCCTCCCTCCCTCCCTCCCTTCCCTTAAATAGACTGCACTGCCTTGTGTTCTTCCACATCGCACAGATTAATGGACAGGACATTTTGTGGTTGGCTTATGTAAATAATTGGCAGCAAAGTAACAGTCATGATACTCCTTGATGGAATGAAATGCAGTTTGTAGTGAAATCTATTATAGTTCAAATATAAATTAATTATAGTCCCTTCTGCTGTGGCAAACCTTCATGTATAATTAACATTTGCTGTAGGGAAAATAAAATGGCGTATCTTGTGTTGGGGATGTAAGAGAGAGAAACGGAAGGAGCATCAGATCTGGGCATCTAGTTCCTCCAAATTCAATCATGTTATTTATCCCTTCTCACTATGCACCTGCAACCCAACCCCCTCCCGGATGCGCTATGGACACTGCAAGTCATTTCGCAAAGCTTCTAACAGAACACTTTGGAGTAACCCAAAAGGACCCCAGGAGGATTTGAGTGTGTTAATCCAGGGAATGTGTGCACTGAACCAAAATGGTGGCATTTTGGACTAGAACTTTCTCTGAATTTTCTAGTAGCGCCTCCGGTAGCCACTGGTCCTCTTATCCCATTTAGGGTCTGGGTTAGGCTGCCTTCTTTCCCTTGGTGCAATTTAGACATTTATTTAATTGTCTTTGGAGGTTGCCTGCTTTACTGAGCATGCATCGCAAGAAAAAAAGACAATAGAGAAAAGAACCATTCATATTCAGGGAGAAAAAAAAACACACACACCATACACTCAAAACCACAGCAAGGATTGCTGGGGTCCACTGACCACTCAAGCCTCAGATGTGGGAACAAGTTATATTTTCAAAAAGGACTGAGGATGGAAGCAATCTATTTCTTCAGGATATCCTGTTCCAGGGGCCACAAGAGAAAATTCAGCAGTATTTGCTGGAGAGAGAGAGAGAGAGGGAGGGAGGGAGGAAGTGGATCTGATGGGTCACTTGTGAAATGTGAGGTTTTAAATTCAATAGAATGCAGGCTGCGAAGAAAGAAATTATTCTGGATTACAGCCAGTTTTGAGTCCATTTCTGGCAGGCTAAGAACAAGGATGATAAAGAGCAATTCACTCAGAATTCAATTCTTTATTTGCTCTTTCTTTCTTTCTTTCTTTCTTTCTTTCTTTCTTTCTTTCTTTCTTTCTTTCTTTCTTTCTTTCTTTCTTTCTTTTCTTTTCTTTTCTTTTCTTTTCTTTTCTTTTCTTTTCTTTTCTTCTGCCTTTATTATTTTCACAAATAACTCAAGATTAGGTGGAGAAACTCATCCAACCCATCTTCCTCCTTTTATTTTGCCCACGACAATGACCCCCCCTGAGTCATTGAGCTGAGGATGAGCCTTTGAAGTGAGTTGAGAATGACCGGCCCAAAGTCACCCAGCTGGCATTCGTGCCTACGGTGGGACTAGAACTCACATTCTCTTGGTGATTGGGCCAAGGTCACTCGGCTAGCTTTTATGGCTAAGGCAGGACTTGAATTCATGGTCTTTTGCTTTCCTGCCTGATGCCTTAAGCACTGAGATTTGGCTCTGTTTCATAGAGACCAGGGGTGTCAAACTGGATTTCTTCGAGGGCCGGATCAGCATTGTAGTTCTCCTCTGTGGGCCAGCATGGGGAGGTGGCAGGAGGGGCAGGATGGATGTCTCCTGCAGCACCCTGCCAGCCAAAATGAGTGGGGGGTCTCTGTGTGGCCCCCTGTGCCTCATTTTCACAGTCCATGGCCTCTTGCAGTACTCTGCCAGCTGTTTTTGAGACCATGTTTTGCCCTGTTTTTCGTCCCGTTCTTAGGTCTGTTTTTGGCTTGTTTTTCAGCTGGCAGAGTGCTGCAGGAGGCATGGATGGTGAAAATGAGGTGCAGGGAGGCTGCACGCAGCTCGTTTTAGCCACCAGAGGCACCACAGGCTGGTCCTTTGATATTTCCAGGTTGGCCCTGCAGGCCGGATTTAAGCACCCCAGGGCCAGATCTAGCTCATGGGCCTTGAGTTTGACACCTCTGATATAGACAGAAACCTGCCAAATTAAACCCCTATTACTTGTAGCTTGTGGATATACCCTGGGAGGTTCTTGGGACTTTCACTCTTCCCCTGCCCCCTATCCAGCTTCCCAGCTTTGCTGCCTCTTGTCTGCCTTCCCTTTCTGGAATTATTTTCCTCCTTTCTGGGAAACTTGCTTCATTGTAGTTCGTCACACCAGCTTCCCCCTCTGTGGGCATCATCTCTTCCAATTTACTCCCCCTCCACCCACCTTTTAAGTGATGCAAAATCTGCAGCTGGCTTCCTTCTTCCTTGTTCACCTCTTTTAGAACAACAGACGCTTATTTCGGAGTCTACATCTTCTTAATTTTCAAGGACACTTACAGGAGTAGCAAAAAGGCTTAGCTACCAATCTAGAGCCTGGCCCATTGTGATGCTAATTCATTTGCCGTGGAAAGAAAATCATCTTTTTGCCCGTTCTGTGGGTTGGTTTTTAACTCATGCCTAGTCCGCCTGAGTTATTTTGCAAAAGGCTTTGTAGCCTCCTCGGTTATCAGGGAGGCTCTTGAGAACAGTCAGTTCCAGGCAGAGATTAGTGAAGTCCTTGCGAGGGCCACACAATGTATGTTGCTTTGAGTTTGAATTCAGTTTGGCAAATTGCAAGCTGTGTGGATTTGTCTTATCTTCCCTGTCAAGATCCTTCCCTTCTTTCTGATTTCTTTGGACTTATCATCTGAAAACAAACCTATTGAAGCCATGAACCTAAATACACACTGTCAGTATATAAGGGTTCACGAGTTGGAATAGACATGGTAGCAGGTCAGCCAATGGGAACTGTTCGGTGACCCAGATGGTTGAGAGCCTGGGCATGGCTTGGGTTCACTGATCTGTAGATATCCGTGATGGCGAAACCTATGGCACGTGTGCCCGAGGTGGCACACAGTGCCCTCTCTGTGGGCATGCAAGCCGTCGCCCCAGTTCAGCTCTGCTGTGCTTGCTCGTGCGCTTCCCGGCAACCAGCTGGTCTTCAGATCTCTGCTGCGTGGGGGGCAGGAGGCATGTGCAGGGGCTGTGCGCATATGCAGGGGGTGCATGCAGGGGGCTATGTCCACATGTGAAGGTACATGCAGGAGGTGTGTGCACATGCAGGGGGCACATGCATGGAGGTCTTTGGTTATTCAGGTCTTCTCCCGCGTAGAATTGGAAGTATCTTGGCAACGTTTCGACGAAGTCTCATTCGTCATCTTCAGGCTGGTGTTCTCGGCTTCATGCTTCCAGAAGCACGAAGCATTGCTCCTGGAAGCACGAAGCCGAGAACTCCAGCCTGAAGATGACGAATGAGACTTCATCGAAACGTCACCAAGAGACTTCCAATTCTACGCGGGAGAAAACCCGAATAACCAAAGACATATAATATGTATATGTATATGTATATGTATATGTATATGTATATGTATATGTATATGTATATGTATATGTATATGTATATGTATATGTATATGTATATGTATATGTATATGTATATGTATATGTATATTGTATATATGTAGACACACACACACACACACACACACACACACACACACACCCCACCCTTCTCCCTAGGGACTCAGGGCAGTGTACAGCCATCTTAAACACAAAAATATAAAGTTTAAAACAATTTAAAAGATATTAAATATTTTGGCCCACATCTATTAAAATGAAATTACCCCATGAAACATTTAAAATTACGAATTGGCAATTCAAATTAAAACCTATTTTTAAAAAATTAGGCTAGCCCGGCTCGATGAAATAAAAGCATGTTGAAGGCCCAGCGGAAGGTGCATAAATCAGAAATCCTCTGTATCTCCAGGGGCAATTTGTTCCAGAGGGCAGGAGCACCCACAGAGAAGGCTCTCCTCCTGGGGGTCACCAGCCGACATTGCTTGGCCGACAGCACCCGGAGGAGCCCCTCTCTGTGGGAGCGAGTTGGTCAGTGGGAGGCCATTGGTAGCAGCAGGCAGACTTGTAAATATCCAGGTCCTAAGCCGTGGAGCGCTCTAAAGGTGGTAACCAATATCTTGAATTGCACCCGGAGGACCACTGGGAGCCAGTGCAGCTCGCACAGGGGAGGTGTTACATGGGATCTCCATGACGCTCCCATAACCACCTGCGCGGCTGCATTCTGGACCAGTTGGAGCCTCCAGGTGCTCTTTAAGAGGAGCCCCATGTAGAGTATTACAATAGTCCAAGCAGGAAGTGACGAGGGCATGAGTGACTGTGTGTAGGGAGTCTGTACTTCTGAATTCTCCGCTCTTTGGTATTGTATATAAAGAAGTTTCTTATATAAATGAATACTGCTGAATTCTTTATTTGTGTGCTGGTTGGATTGCTGCAAACTCTAACACACACTCTCAATCTGTATTGGTGGATATTGATCGGTTAGCAAAGGACTTATACCAACAGAATATTTATAGCTCATTGTTGAACTGTGGGGTCTTGAGTGCTCTCTAAACTTGGTTATTTACTTGCAGATGTCTCATTATCCAACTAGGTAATATCATCAGTATTAGAAGGGAGTGGGGTTTGCAATATACAAATGAAACCCACCCATCCCCATTCGACCATGAGCTATAAATATTCTCCTCTATTGGTAACGTTTATTCCTTTATATACATTCCTGTATTGTAGTAGATAGCGTGTTTGATCACCTATGATGAATTTATGTGAATTACTGGGTAATCATATCCAAGGAAATGTTGTAAAATGAGGGTCTTTCCATCTGCTTTTTTTAAAAAATATTGCACTGTAGCCTATGTTGCCCCTTTGTCAAGAAGACATTTCATTACCCAACTAGGTAGCATCATCCATGCTAGCCAGAAGTCAGGGTTCCTTTACTTATATTTGGCTTCTATACAAAATGGCTTCCCCTGTCAGAATGGGTGGGGGTGTTATTTTCTTTTTGCTGGTTCCTTCATTGGGCTGGCAGTAATCAACAACCAGATAAGCAGAGATTAAACCAGCATTAATACCCGACCAACAATCAAACAGTAAGCAATACCCCAATCAAGGAGCTGAAAACTCAGATAAACAATTAAACAGTAAACAACAGTCCAACTTAAAGTCTGTAGAGATTCTCAGTCATCCAGGCCATGCTGTCCCACAATGTGCTGGTTTTCTGGCTTTTATTTGAAGACTTTCTGGTTTTGCTTTTCGCTTCTCATCCAAGAAGCTTCTTCGGCTCTGACAGAATAGTGAGGAATGGAAGGATTTATATTTCTTGCAGGCAGCTAGGGGGTCGTTGAAGCACTTGGTGGTTGATTGGTGTCTTTTACCTTTTTCATCAGCCTGTCAAGGAAGATATCTAAGGTATCATTCCAGGGATGGGTTCTAATATTTTTTACTATGGGTTCTGTGGGCGTGGCTTATTTTGTGGGTGTGGCTTGATGGTCATGGGACAATTCTTTAGGATTTAGGCTGGTCTACCCGGCTTTTAATTGCTTGCAGAACTGTACCGATCTACCCATTTATTTTTTCAGGCATTGGTCTACTCACGTATTTTTGCAGGCACTGATCTACTCATGTATTTTTGCAGACACTGATCTAGTCATGTATTTTTTTCAGGTACTGGTCTACTTATGTATTTTTGCAGGCACTGGTCTACCCATGTATTTTTGCAGGCATTGGTCTACCTCATGTATTTTTGCAGGCACTGGTCTACTCATATATTTTTGCAGGCGCTGGTCTACCCATGTATTTTTGCAGGCGCTGGTCTACTCATGTATTTTTGCAGGCGCTGATCTACTCATGTATTTTTGCAGGCACTGATCTAGTCATGTATTTTTGCAGACACCAGTCTACTCATTTGTTTTCTTTTAACACTGATCAGCTGTAGGGCGGCCCTTTGAAGCCCGGCGGCAAGAGTTTTAAACAGTTTTTTTCGCTCTAGCCATCAGCTACGACTCAGGAGGCAGCAATAGATTGGGGGTGGGGCCAAATAAAAGGTAAGAATAATGTGGGGGGAGGGGCAGAACCAGTTCGGTGATGTCATATCGTCACCGCTAATGGCTCAGCGGAACCGGGAGGAACCCACCACTGTATCATTCAGAATCTTGGAATAACAACCCCCCCTCAGATTATGCTAATATTCCTCCTCTTGCCTGGAAAGATACCAGTACTGTAGACTTTCGTTTCTGTCTCTACTCATCCTAGATCTGAGGAGAAGAAGATCAGGAGGAAGAAATAGTCGCTTCCATTTTCTAATGAGAGCAAATTGCAGCTGGTACATAATAGCATTTTGTGTGTGTGTGTGCTTCTTCTGCAAATTATGCTGTTGAAGGGAGAAAATTGCCTACCATATGAAAACTAGGACGTTTTTTTCAAAACATGTTGGAACGTATTAAGCGAGTTAGATCAGACAAAGGAGGAGAATCCAAGACGTGGTATGATATTTCTTCAAGAGCAGCAATTTGCACTCTTGGTGTCTCATCTTGCTGGAGAGGATGTGGCCGGATAAGCACTTCCTCAACACTACATTGGCTTAGATTGTTTAGATAATAACTTTGGTATTAAAGCATTATCGACTATTACTCATCCAGACACATATCATCTTCCTAAGAGCAATGCATCTCCCAAAACTTTATATGGGATTTATTCCCAGCTTTCCTTTTTTTTGAGGGACACAATATAGCAACGGTCTAAGGCCAGACCCAGGGGCTGGATCTGGCCAGTGGGGTGCTCAGATCCGGCTTGTAGGGCCAGCCTGGAAACAGCAAAGAACCAGCCTGTGGTGCCTATCAAAAAAAAAGGAGAAATGTTTCCCCTTTTGCATTTGAGCGCGCAAGAAGGGACAGGAAAGGAGAAAGGAAAAGAGGAAAGAAAAGATGAGAAGATGGGAAGAGAGCAAAGAAGGAAAAAGAAGGAAAGAGGGGAAGGAAGAAGGAAGGAGAATGAAGAGGGAAGGAAAAAAGAAGAAAAGGAAGGAAGGAAGGAAGGAAGGAAGGAAGGAAGGAAGAAGGAAGGAAGGAAGGAAGGATAATATAATGAGAGTGAGGGAGAGTCTCGGGAAATCCTGCCTTACCACTTGGCCACCACAGGTGCCCCCAACATGCCCACCATGCCCACACACCTCAGACACAAACTGTGATGCAGCCCTCAATGAAATCGAGTTTGACATTCTGGTTTAGGGATTGAATAGCACGTCTGAATGCCTTTATCTGAAGGTGAGTCAAAAAGAAGGACCGGAACTATTGCAAAATTACAATCCCGTAAATCAATTCCCCCCAAATAGTCCAGGAAGGTTGATGGAATCCCAAACTGCTAAGAAAACCTGGAGAAATTAGAAGGTCAAACTCTCCTTCAAACCATAATCTCCTGGTTTAGGTCATCTGCTAAGGCAATCAAAGCAGTCCCAGTACTTTATCAAATAACTGACAATCCTGGATTGAAATGGGTCCAGAAACTCATCCGAAGGAGGCATTTAGGTCTCCTGTGAGATAATATTTAGAAGTTGCATCTGCTGCTTTCAGCTACATCACTTTTATGTCTGATAGACCCTTTAGTATCTCCACTCAGGTGTCTATCTTTGCAGTTGAATAGTAATTGGAATTAAATAGGAAATTTGCAATGAAAGCAAACACAGTAATGGAGCTAATTTTAGCAAGCCACTAATGAGCAATACACTATTGTACTTTTTTTATTATTATTATTTAAACACCCTTATGGCCAATCTCTTAATAAGCATGCTTTCTCCAGCTTTTATTGGAGGCATTAACAATGTACCTGCTGTCTAACTTTTAAGAAACTCATGAGTTCGGAATGGCCCTTCCTGGAGATCTGAAGGGGCTTTGCCAATCAGGAATTGAGGGAGCGATCTTTTTAGAAACAGGACAATCTTGAACAATAGTGAAGATAGCAATAGCAATAGCACTTAGACTTATATACTGCTTTACAGTGCTTTTACAGCCCTCTCTAAGCGGTTTTCAGAGTCAGCATCTTGCCCCCGACAATTTGGGTCCTCATTTTACCGACCTCGGAAAGGATGGAAGGCTGACTCAACCTTCAGCCTGGTGAGATTTGAGCTGCCAAATTGCAGGCAGCTGGCAGTCAGCAGAAATAGCCTGCAGTACCTCATTTTAACCACTGCGCCACAGTGGCTCAGACGCTTCTAATTTCCTAATAAAGTTCCTCCTTTAAGTTGGAACTGCTTTGCGTAACGCGCCTTGAAGACCCTTGAAAAGAAATACAAAGGAAAGGGAGGATTTCTATTCTGTGACATCCACCCCAAAGAATTACCTTTAAATGTATATTTTGTTATCGATCCGATTGGTGCTCACTCGTCTCCACTGACATACATCCAGCTGGATCCTCCAGCGATGTGACAGAATTCACTATATATGGTTTGGCTTTGCACACCTCACCCTCACAAAGATGGGCTTCAGATCCTTTAGCAACGGGTTCACTGCCCCGTTGCTAGGTGGGTGTGGCCATGGTGGGCGTGGCCTAGTCTGCCACCTGCACCAAGGCCAGGGGGAAGCATTTTTTGCCCTCCACAAGCCCTGGAGGCTTTTCTCAAGCCCCGGGGAGGGCAAAAACTGCTTCCCCCCAGGGTCTGGAAGCTCTCCGGAGGCCAGGAATAGGCCTGTTTCTGAACTTCCGGTGGCTGGAAACAGGCCTGTTTCTGGACTCCCGGAAGGGAGGTGTGTTTTTCATCCTCCCCAGGCTCCATAAGCTTTTCTTGAGCCTCCAGGAGGCCAAAAACAGCTTCCCCTGGGGGGTCTGAAAGCCCTCCGGAGGCCAGGAACAGGCCCGTTTCTGAACTTCCGGAGGCTGGAAACAGGCCTGTTTCTGGACTCCCGGAAGGGAGGTGTGTTTTTCATCCTCCCCAGGCTCCATAAGCTTTTCTCGAGCCTCCAGGAGGCTGAAAACAGCTTCCCCCGGGAGGTCCGGAGGCTCTCCGGAGGCCAGGAACAGGCCCATTTCTGGACTTCTGGAACTTTCTGTAGGCCCATTTTTTGCCCTCTCAGATCCTCCACGTGGCACCTGCATTTACCTGGAATGATGAATGGGCCTCATGGAGACTCCTGGGAGGATCAGGATGGGGTGGGCAGCCAGGGGTGGCATTTGGGGGTTCACCGAACTCCGGCGATCCTTGGCTAGGGGATTGCCCGAAACCTGCTGGACCCGTAGGAACCCACCCCTCCATGTGACACACCTGTAATGTTCCCTTGCATCGTTTTTACTTTTGCCCTTACTCTGTCTAAAACAGAAGTACATAACTTTTGTGAGGCCAAGGGTCTGTCAGAAAAAGGGGTCCCTGCATTCAAAGTATGGGGGGGAGAGGGGAGCCTACCTCTGATTTCATTTTAATTAATTGCAGCTTAAATGATTATTTCCCATTTATTTTTTCCCACTTGATGGATTACAACTTGACAGAATATTGGGGGAGTGGGAACCAGGGATCACACCCAAAGATTTCAAAGCTGCATCTGTCTCAAAGGAGGAAGGGATTTAAAACAATGCTGCATTTTCTTTTTATAGTCAGTCTTAACCTGTTTCGCTGACTCCATGCATTTAAACAAAGTCGACTCTCTTACATATTGATATCTATAGGTACATAGAGAACAAATACATTGCGAAATGCAAATGCATCGTGAGATTCACGCGACTTAACTCCCACGCAGATATAAAGGAAAATGCAGACGGCAGACCAAATTGTTGTTTGAGGAAGACAATTGCAGCACTTCAGATTAAAAAAAAAAGAGTGTTTTGAATCAGTTTCAAACATTTTGCAGCTAAGCTGGCCATATTGTATATTGACTCATCACCTGGATGTAGCTGATGCCATACAATAAGGCACTAGGCTAGAAACTGGGAGACTGGGAATTATAGTCTTGCCTTAAGGAACAAAAGCTGGCTAACTGACTTTGGGTCAATCACCAGGATATGATGAGTTCTAGTTCCATCTAAAGGTATGAAAACTATCTAGATGACTTTGGGATAATACAGATACAGATTAACAGATTGGGAAGGGACCTTTTAGGTCATCTAGTACAACCCCACCCAAGCAGGAAACCCTACCCCATTTCTGAAAGATGGCAATCCAGTCTCTTCTTGAAAGCTTCCAGTGATGAAGCTCCCACAACTTCTGAAGGCAACTTCTGTTCCATCGGTTGATTGTTCTCACTGTCAGAAAACTTCTCCTTATTTCCAGGTTGAATCTCTCCGTGATCAGTTTCCATCCATTATTCCTTGTCTGGCCTTTGGGTGCTTTGGAAAATAGCTTGATTCCCTCCTCTCTGTGGCAGCCCCTCAAATATTGGAAGACTGCTATCCTGTCTCCCTTGGTCCTTCTCTTCACTAGACTAGCCAGGCCCAGTTCCTGCAACTGTTCATCGTATGTTTTATTTAGCCTCCAGTCCCCTAATCCAAGTGGTTGCTCTTCTCTGCACTTTTTCTAGAGTCTCAACAACAATCACCAGGAGACTGTGAGTTCTAGTCCCACCTTAGGCCATGTTTTTTGCTACTTGGACCCTCTGCTGCCTGTGTTAGTATTGATTCACCGCTGGAGCCAAATGCACCAAAAAGCTCATTGAAAGAAGTGATGGTACACAGAATCTGTTGGCAGGGGATAATCTCTGTAAATATGAACTTTGCAAATGCCAAAATGAAATAAATTAGATATTATTTCCTGGACTGATGTGTGAACTGGGAAATAATTGGCTTTGGCATTTCTCAGATATTTTATGTGATACTTTCTCAGGGCACACAGACATATTTATAAAGAAAGAAGTCATATGTTAAATATGCATGTGGATTTTTTTAAAGCACAGAATTAGTACAGTATAGAGATAACACTGAATGATCTGCTGGGTGAATATTTACAAAAGTGGCTTGAGCTCAAATGAATAATTGACATCCTTATTCCAAGCGCTACTTGCAGTATTTGAAGGGCTGCCACAAAGAAGAGGGGGTCAAATTATTCTACAAAGTACCGGAGGGCAGGACAAGAAACAATGGATGGAAACTAATAAAAGAAAGAAGCAACCTGGAATGAAGGAGAAATTTCCTAAAAGTGAGGACAATTAACCAGTGGAACAGAAGTTGCCTTCAGAAATCGTGGGCGCTCTCTCACTGGAGGTTTTTAAGAAGAGACTGGACAATCACTTGTCTGAGATGGTATAGGTCAATGATGGCTAGCCTTTTTGCCATTGCGGGGAGCGTTGGGGGGGGTGTCACATGTGCCCACACCCATAATTCAATGTGACCCTCCGCTCATGTGTCCCCTGCTTTTGGCACACAATGGTATGGTGGGCCCAGTAGACTCATTTTTTTACCCTCCCCAGGCTCCAGGGGCTTTCTTGGATCCTGGGGAGGGTGAAAACAGCTTTCCCCAACCCCCTGAGGCCCTCCAAAGGGTAGAAATGGCCAATTTGACCATTTCCGGTGGGACTGGAAGGCCCAAAAGTGTGTGCCAGAGATGAGCTAGGACAACACTCGCGTGCCCACCGATATCGCTCCATGTGCCACCTGTGGCATGGTACCATAGGTTCTCCATCACAGGTATCGGTTCTCCTGATTGAGAAGAGGGCAGGACTAGATGATCTCTAAGGTCCCTCCCAGCTCTATTATTCTATTCTAAATTCTAAGTCTCCAATTTCAAAGTCATTCGACCACTCTGTCTTTCGTAATGGCCAGTCTGGTTCTTCACAAACTTTCTGAAGTGTCTGGTCCTTTGCTTCTTCTCTTCTTTCCAACTGGAAGTGTAAGATAGAATTAAGCAAGAGGAATTTGATTGCAGACACAACCCCTTTCATTTGGAAAATCAAGAGTCCTTGATGGCTCTCTGCTTGGTCCCCACTTTTTCTCCCATGAATGGAATGGAATGGAATGGAATGGAATGGAATGGAATGGAATGGAATGGAATAGAATAGAATAGAATAGAATAGAATAGAATAGAATAGAATAGAATAGAATAGAATAGAAGAATAAGGAATGGAGTGGAGTGGAGTGGAGTGGAGTGGAGTGGAGTGGAGTGAATGGAGTGAATGGAATGGAATGAAATGAAATGAAATTAACTAAAATAAAAATAGAATAGGAATGGAATGGAATGGAATGGAATGGAATAGAATGGAAGGCAGGTTGGTAGCCATTGTTTTCCTGCAGTTCTAATTATCTTCTGAAGTCCGTGTCTGTCTTTTTGGGTTGCAGAATCAAACCAGATAATTATAGAGGTACAGATATCAAAAACTTCCCTTTCTACTAACTGCTCACCCAAAACATTATAGTGCGCCAAACTTGAGATATAGATAGGGGCTGGTAGGTGGAAGAGGAGATTCTAATAAATCCATCACAGCTAAAGCCGTGTCCCCTTTTCTGGAAGTGATGTCCTCTCCACTCCATGGGGCAATACTCAAGAGAACTTTTTGTCCACTTTTTTTAAAAAAAGACATAACATCCAGTTCTCAATGCAGAGAAGGACTTTCTCTAAATGCAGAAGTAGAAAAAGAGATGTCAGTCATAAGAACAGTGAAATTGGGGAGATCTCACACACACACACAAAATGGACCGAGCTATCAATCAAAGGGGTCTTTTCTGATCAGTTATAACTTGGCTAGTTAACAAAGAATGGTTCATTTGCAAAGCTCTTCTGCAGTTCCTCTCATTAACATAAATATTGTTTTCCATTATTAACTGGGCTGCAGATTCAACAGATGCAAATTAATCTGTCATCTCAATGGATCTGAGAAAAGGGCAACTCTGAATTCAATTAACTCGGATGTATCATATTCTTCTTTCTGGAGGATGAAAAGGTAGCTGTTGGTTGCACCGAATGGCGATTGCACTGCAGTTTCCCAATTTGACCCTGTGAACCAATTGTGTCTGGAATTATGTGATTCCTATCGGTGATATAGGATGTGAATGCAAAAAAACCGTGGCTGGGGATTATATGAGTTTTGGCCTTTGCCCCCTTTAGGGATCTTCAGAATGGCTGAAAATAAGAAGAGGTCTTTAATTTATTTTCATTTCTGGAAGTTGAAGGAGGCTTTAATGGGAGAGAAGGGAAGGAAAGGGAAGGGAAGGGAAGAGGAGAGGAGAGGAGAGGAGAGGAGAGGAGAGAGAGGAGAGGAGAGGAGAGAAGATTATAAATTGGCCAAGTGTGATTGGACACAAGGAATTTGTCTCCAGTGCATTAAGAATAGGGTATGGTATGGTATGGTAGGGTAGGGTAGGGTAGGGTAGGGTAGGGTAGGGTAGGGTAGGGTAGGGTAGACTGGACTAGAATAGAATAGAATAGAATAGAATAGAATAGAATAGAATAGAATAGAATAGAATAGAGTAGGGTAGGGTAGGGTAGGGTAGGGTAGGGTAGGGTAGGGTAGGGTAGGGTAGGGTAGGGTAGGGTAGGGTAGGGTAGGGTAGGGTAGGGTAGGGTAGGGTAGGGGAGAAGAGAAGAGAAGAGAAGAGAAGAGAAGAGAAGAGAAGAGAAGAGAAGAGAAGAGAAGAGAAGAGAAGAGAAGAGAAGAGAAGAGGAGAAGATTATATATTAGCCAAGTGTGATTGGACACAAGGAATTTGTTTCTGGTGCATTAAGAATCAGGTAGGATAGGGTAGGGTAGGGTAGGGTAGGGTAGGGTAGAGTAGGGTAGGAGAGGAGGGGAGAGAAGAGAAGAGAAGAGAAGAGAAGAGAAGAGAAGAGAAGAGAAGAGAAGAGAAGAGAGGAGAGGAGAGGAGAGGAGAGGAGAGGAGAGGAGAGGAGAGGAGAGGAGAAGAGAAGAGAAGAGAAGAGAAGAGAAGAGAAGAGAAGAGAAGAGAAGAGAAGAGAAGAGAAGAGAAGAGAAGATTATAAATTGGCCAAGTGTGATTGGACACAAGGAATTTGTCTCCAGTGCATTAAGAATAGGGTAGGGTATGGTAGGGTAGGGTAGGGTAGGGTAGGGTAGGGTAGGGTAGGGTGTAGGGTAGGGTAGGGTAGGGTAGGGGTAGGGTAGGGTAGGGTTAGGGTAGGGTAGAGTAGAGTAGGAGAGGAGAGGAGAGGAGAGGAGAGGAGAGGAGAGGAGAGGAGAGGAGAGGAGAGGAGAGGAGAGGAGAGGAGAGGACAGGACAGGACAGGACAGGACAGGACAGGACAGGACAGGACAGGACAGGACAGGAGAGGAGAGTTGGAGGCCTCAAGCTTGGCAGATGCTTTAATGGGTTGTCTCTGAAAGATGCAACCCGTTAATACCTTGAACCCTTTTAGCAAAAGATTTCCTTGTCACATCCAATTTTGAAGTGTGGCTTTGACATGCTAGGCAAAGCCTGTGTAGAATCATAGACTCATGGGGCTAGAAGGGACTTTGGAGGTCTTCCAGTCCAACCTCCTGCCAAAGTAAGAGTATTTACACCATCCCAGACAGATGGTTGTTCAATTTTTTTTTCTTGAAAACCTCCAGTGATGGAGCATCCATAACTCTGGGGAGGCAAGCTATTCCATTAATTAATTGTTCTCACTATCAGGAAATTCCTCTTTATTTCCAGGTTGGATCTCCTGCTGATAAACTTCCACCCATTGCTTCTTATCCTGTCCTCAGGTGCTACGGAAAATAAATCAACACCCTCTTCCCTGTGACAGTCCTTGAAGTATTGGACAATGCTATCAGGTTTCTCTTAACCCTTCTCTTCATTCGGCTAAATATACCTAGTTCCTTTAGCCATTCATCATATGGTTTAACCTCTAGCCCCTTTATCATCTTTCTTGCTCTCCTCAGCACTCTTTCTAGGGACTTAGCATCTCTTATTTTTATCACAGTGACCCAGAAATGGACACAGTAGTCCAAATGTGGAGTCACCAACGTGGCCTGGAGTGATACTATCTCTTCCCATGATCTTGATGCTATGACTCAAGATAATGGAAGTTGCAAGGCTAAGCAAAAATTCATTGTCTGTATTTGGCTTTGTTTTCCACTCTAGATTTAACCAAGAACATTTCTGTCAACCGTCCCACTGCATTAAACAGTAAAAGAAACTCCTGGGTCATTTTTATTCCCTCCAAGACTATCCCTGTACTGAAAAGCCATATGGGTAGAGCAGTAGAAAAGACAGTTCTGACAGTTTTGCCTGCAAACAGCATAGGAAAACACACACAGAGAGTGACCTCTCATTGTTCATTGTCCACCAATCAGTTGGATTTGCTTTATTTTGGAAACAGCCTGTCCGCCTCGGATGTTCTGAGGTGATGACCTTGGGGTTTGGGCAGGGGTGAAAT
>CM075967.1:2102344-2198500 GCA_038048745.1 Coluber constrictor foxii | reverse complement strand
GTTTCGCTGACTCCATGCATTTAAACAAAGTTGACTCTCTTACATATTGATATCTATAGGTACATAGAGAACAAATACATTGCGAAATGCAAATGCATCGTGAAATTCACGCGACTTAACTCCCACGCAGATATAAAGGAAAATGCAGACGGCAGACCAAATTGTTGTTTGAGGAACACAATTGCAGCACTTCAGATTAAAAAAAATAAATAAAGAATGCTTTACATCAGTTTCAAACACTTTGCAGCTAAGCTGGCCATATTGTATATTGACTCATCACCTGGATGTAGCTGATGCCATACAATAAGGCACTAGGCTAGAAACTGGGAGACTGGGAATTATAGTCTTGCCTTAAGGAACAAAAGCTGGCTAACTGACTTTGGGTCAATCACCAGGATATGATGAGTTCTAGTTCCATCTAAAGGCATGAAAACTATCTGGATGACTTTGGGATAACAGAGATACAGATTAACAGATTGGGAAGGGACCTTTTAGGTCATCTAGTACAACCCCACCCAAGTAGGAAACCCTACACCATTTCTGAAAGATGGCAATCCAGTCTCTTCTTGAAAGCTTCCAGTGATGAAGCTCCCACAACTTCTGAAGGCAACTTCTGTTCCATCGGTTGATTGTTTCTCACTGTCAGAAAATTTCTCCTTATTTCCAGGTTGAATCTCTCCGTGATCAGTTTCCATCCATTATTCCTTGTCTGGCCTTTGGGTGCTTTGGAAAATAGCTTAACCCCCTCCTCTCTGGGGCAGCCCTCAAATATTGGAAGACGGCTATCATGTCTCCCCTGGTCCTTCTCTTCACTAGACTAGCCATGCCCAGTTCCTGCAACTGTTCATCGTATGTTTTATTTAGCCTCCAGTCCCCCTAATCCAAGTGGTTGCTCTTCTCTGCACTTTTTCTAGAGTCTCAACAACAATCACCAGGAGACTGTGAGTTCTAGTCCCACCTTAGGCCATGTTTTTTGCTACTTGGACCCTCTTCTGCCTGCGTTAGCATTGATTCTCCACTGGAGCCAAATGCACCAAAAAGCTCATTGAAAGAAGTGATGGTACACAGAATCTGTTGGCAGGGGATAATCTCTGTAAATATGAACTTTGCAAATGCCAAAATGAAATAAATTAGATATTATTTCCTGGACTGATGTGTGAACTGGGAAATAATTGGCTTGGCATTTCTCAGATATTTTATGTGATACTTTCTCAGGGCACACAGACATATTTATAAAGAAAGAAGTCATATGTTAAATATGCATGTGGATTTTTTTAAAACGCAGAATTAGTACAGTATAGAGAAAACACTGAATGATCTGCTGGGTGAATATTTACAAAAGTGGCTTGAGCTCAAATGAATAATTGACATCCTTATTCCAAGCGCTACTTGCAGTATTTGAAGGGCTGCTATAAAGAAGAGGGGGTCAAATTATTCTACAAAGTACCGGAGGGCAGGACAAGAAACAATGGATGGAAACTAATCAAAGAAAGAAGCAACCTGGAATGAAGGAGAAATTTCCTAAAAGTGAGGACAATTAACCAGTGGAACAGAAGTTGCCTTCAGAAATCGTGGGCGCTCTCTCACTGGAGGTTTTTAAGAAGAGACTGGGCAGTCACTTGTCTGAGATGATATCGGCCAGTGATGGCTAAACTTTTTGCTGTCATAGGGGAGCGTGTGTGTGTGTGTGTGTGCCCACACCCATAATTCAATGCAAGCCCCCGCTCATGTGCCCCCTGCTTTTGGCACGCAATGGTATGGTGGGCCCGGTAGACTCATTTTTTTACCCTCCCCAGGCTCCAGGGGCTTTCTTGGATCCTGGGGAGGGTGAAAACAGCTTTCCCCAACCCCCTGAGGCCCTCCAAAGGGTAAGAAATGGCCAATTTGACCATTTCCGATGGGACTGGAAGGCCCAAAAGTGTGTGCCAGAGATGAGCTAGGACAACACTTGCGTGCCCACCGATATGGCTCCATGTGCCACCTGTGGCATGGGTACCATAGGTTCTCCATCACAGGTATCGGTTCTCCTGATTGAGAAGAGGGCAGGACTAGATGATCTCTAAGGTCCCTCCCAGCTCTATTATTCTATTCTAAATTCTAAGTCTCCAATTTCAAAGTCATTTGACCATTCTGTCTTTCGTGATCGCCAACCAGGTTCTTCACAAACTTTCTGAAGTGTCTGGTCCTTTGCTTCTTCTCTTCTTTCCAACTGGAAGTATAAGACAGAATTAAGCAAGAGGAATTTGATTGCAGACACAACCCCTTTCATTTGGAAAATCTAGAGTCCTTGATGGCTCTCTGCTTGGTCCTCACTTTTTCTCTCAGGAATGGAATGGAATGGAATGGAATGGAATGGAATGGAATGGAATGGAATGGAATGGAATGGAATGGATTAGAATAGAATAGAATAGAATAGAATAGAATAGAATAGAATAGAATAGAATAGAATAGAATAGAATAGAATAGAATAGAATAGAATAGAATAGAATAGAATAGAATTCTTTATTGGCCAAGGTGATTGGACACACAAGGAATTTGTCTTTGGTGCATATGCTCTCACTGTACATAAAAAGACAAGATACATTTGTCAAGAATCATAAGGTACAACAGTTAATGATAGGCACAGGGTACAAATAAGCAATCAAATAATACTAGGAAATCATTCAATATAAATATAAATGGTAAGCATACAAGCAACAAAGTTATGCAGTCATAAGTGGGAGGAGATGGGCGGGTAGAATGATGAGAAGACTAATAGTAATAGTAATGCAGTCTTAGTGAATAGTTTGACAGTGTTGAGGGAATTATTTGTTTAGCAGAGTAATGGCGTTTGGGGAAAAACTCTTTCTTGTGTCTAGTTGTTCTGGTGTGCATTGCCCTATAGCGTTGAGGGTAAGTGTTGAAAGAGTTTATGTCCAGGATGCGAGGGGTCTGTAAATATTTTCACAGCCCTCTTTTTGACTCATGCAGTATACAGGTCCTCAATGGAAAGCAGGGTGGTAGCCATTGTTTTCCTACAGTTCTAATTATCCTCTGAAGTCTGTCTGTCTTGTTGGGTTACAGAACCAAATCAGATAATTATAGAGGTACAGATATCAAAAACGTCCCTTTCTACCAACTGCTCTCCCAAAACATTATAATGCGCCAAAGTTGAGATATAGATAGGGGCTGTTAGGTGGAAGAGGAGATTCTAATAAATCCATCACAGCTAAAGCCGTGTCCCCTTTTCTGGAAGTGATGTCCTCTCCACTCCATGGGGCAATACTCAAGAGAACTTTTTGTCCACTTTTTTTAAAAAAAGACATAACATCCAGTTCTCAATGCAGAGAAGGACTTTCTCTAAATGCAGAAGTAGAAAAAGAGATGTCAGTCATAAGAACAGTGAAATTGGGGAGATCACACACACACACAAAATGGACCGAGCTATCAATCAAAGGGGTCTTTTCTGATCAGTTATAACTTGGCTAGTTAACAAAGAATGGTTCATTTGCAAAGCTCTTCTGCAGTTCCTCTCATTAACATAAATATTGTTTTCCATTATTAACTGGGCTGCAGATTCAACAGATGCAAATTAATCTGTCATCTCAATGGATCTGAGAAAAGGGCAACTCTGAATTCAATTAACTCGGATGTATCATATTCTTCTTTCTGGAGGATGAAAAGGTAGCTGTTGGTTGCACCGAATGGCGATTGCACTGCAATTTCCCAATTTGACCCTGTGAACCAATTGTGTCTGGAACTATGTGATTCCTATAGATGATATAGGATGTGAATGCAAAAAAAAAAAAAAAAAAAACGTGGCTGGGGATTATATGAGTTTTGGCCTTTGCCCCCTTTAGGGATCTTCAGAATGGCTGAAAATAAGAAGAGGTCTTTAATTTATTTTCATTTCTGGAAGTTGAAGGAGGCTTTAATGGGAGAGAAGGGAAGGGAAGGGAAGGGAAGGGAAGGGAAGGGGAGAGGAGAGGAGAGGAGAGGAGAGGAGAGGAGAGGAGAGGAGAGGAGAGGAGAGGAGAGGAGAGGAGAGAGAAGAGAAGAGAAGAGAAGAGAAGAGAAGAGAAGAGAAGAGAAGAGAAGAGAAGAGAAGAGAAGAGAAGAGAAGAGAAGAGAAGATTATATATTGGCCAAGTGTGATTGGACACAAGGAATTTGTTTCTGGTGCATTAAGAATCGGGTAGGGTAGGGTAGGGTAGGGTAGGGTAGGGTAGGGTAGGGTAGGGTAGGGTAGGGTAGGGTAGGAGAGGAGGGGAGAGAAGAGAAGAGGAGAGGAGAGGAGAGGAGAGGAGAGGAGAGGAGAGGAGAGGAGAGGAGAGGAGAAGAGAAGAGAAGAGAAGAGAAGAGAAGAGAAGAGAAGAGAAGAGAAGAGAAGAGAAGAGAAGAGAAGAGAAGAGAAGAGAAGAGAAGAAGAGAAGAGAAGATTATAAATTGGCCAAGTGTGATTGGACACAAGGAATTTGTCTCCAGTGCATTAAGAATAGGGTAGGGTATGGTAGGGTAGGGTAGGGTAGAGTAGGAGAGGAGAGGAGAGGAGAGAGAGGAGAGGAGAGGAGAGGAGAGGGAGAGTTGGAGGCCTCAAGCTTGGCAGATGCTTTAATGGGTTGTCTCTGAAAGATGCAACCCTTTAATACCTTGAACCCTTTTAGCAAAAGATTTCCTTGTCACATCCAATTTTGAAGTGTGGCTTTGACATGCTAGGCAAAGCCTGTGTAGAATCATAGACTCATGGGGCTAGAAGGGACTTTGGAGGTCTTCCAGTCCAACCTCCTGCCAAAGTAAGAGTATTTATACCATCCCAGACAGATGGTTGTTCAATTTTTTTTTTTCTTGAAAACCTCCAGTGATGGAGCATCCATAACTCTGAGGAGGCAAGCTATTCCATTAATTAATTGTTCTCACTATCAGGAAATTCCTCTTTATTTCCAGGTTGGATCTCCTGCTGATAACTTCCACCCATTGCTTCTTATCCTGTCCTCAGGTGCTACGGAAAATAAATCAACACCCTCTTCCCTGTGACAGTCCTTGAAGTATTGGACAATGCTATCAGGTTTCTCTTAACCCTTCTCTTCATTCGGCTAAATATACCTAGTTCCTTTAGCCATTCATCATATGGTTTAACCTCTAGCCCCCTTTATCATCTTTCTTGCTCTTCTCAGCACTCTTTCTAGGGACTTAGCATCTCTTATTTTTATCACAGTGACCCAGAAATGGACACAGTAGTCCAAATGTGGAGTCACCAACGTGGCCTGGAGTGATGCTATCTCTTCCCATGATCTTGATGCTATGACTCAAGATAATGGAAGTTGCAAGGCTAAGCAAAAATTCATTGTCTGTATTTGGCTTTGTTTTCCACTCTAGATTTAAACCAATAACATTTCTGTCAACCGCCCCACTGCATTAAACAGCAAAAAGAAACTCCTGGGTCATTTTTATTCCCTCCAAGACTATCACTGTACTGAAAAGCCATATGGGTAGAGCAGTAGAAAAGACAGTTCTGACATTTTTGCCCGCAAACAGCATAGGAAAACAACACACAGAGAAAGAGACCTCTCGTTGTTCATTGTCCACCAATCAGTTGGATTTGCTTTATTTTGGAAACCGCCTTTCTGCCTCGGATGTTCCCAGGCGATGACCTTGAGGTTTGGGCAGGGGTGAAATGCTCCCGGTTCAGACCGGATTGCCCAATCTGGTAGCAATGGAGGTGGGTGGTTCGGAGAACCGGTAGCAAAAATCCCTGCCCCCCCCATTGCCCAGCTAAGCCATGCAATCATCAGAGGCTTTTTAAAAAAAATTTAAAAGCATTTTTTTTACAACCTTTTTGGTCGAAAAAATGCTTTTAAAAATAATAAAAAAAAGCCTCTGATGACTCGTGGCTCAGCTGGGATCATCGGAGGCTTTTTAAAACCATTTTTTTCTACAACCTCTTCGGCCGAAGAGGTTATAGAAAAAATGTTTTTAAAGGAAAAAAAAGCCTCTGACAATCGGGCAAGACAGCTGGGATCGTCAGAGGCTTAAAGAAAGAAAGAAAGAAAGAAGAAAGAAAGAAAGAAAGAAAGAAAGAAAGAAAGAAAGAAAGAAAGAAAGAAAGAAAGAAAGAAAGAAAGAAAGAAAGAAAGAAAAAGAAAGAAAGAAAGAAAGAAAGAAAGCCTCTGTGGATCAGACAAGTCAGTTGGGATCGTCAGAGGCTTTTAAAAGCATTTTTTTTTACAACCTCTTCAGCCAAAGAGGTTGTAGAAAAAATGGTTTTTAAAAGTAAAAAAAAATAAGTTGGCCACGCCCACTCAGTCATATTAGTTTAGTTTAGTTTAGTTTAGTTTAGTTTAGTTTAGCTTAGTTTAGTTTATTAGATTTATATACCACCCTTCTCCTGACGGGACTCAGGGCAGTGAACAGTCAAACATTAAAACATTAAAATAAAAGCAATATAAAAGTTAAAAATAATCTAAAAAACGTAATTAAATCAAATTTACCCACCATTACCCACCACCACCAAGCCATGCCCACAGACCTGCTAGTAACAAATTTTGCATTTCACCACTGGGGTTTGGGTCTCTCTCACACTTCCAGGTGGCACACTTGCATTCCAGAGTTTCCTCCCAAACATCCCTTACACGCCAATGTATTTTCCCTTCCTCCTCCCATTACTGTTGTCTGGTTGAGAACAGGGCTGCGTTAGCGAGTCAACCGTGACAATTTCTGAAATGAATCCTGGAATTGGGTGTACTTCTTTTTTTTAAAAGTTATTCGTGTTTGTCCCCCCTCTACATCACTGATTGCTTTGACATGTTTGTATACATCAATAGAAACATTACAACACTACAACTTCCTGCCAACTAAGCTCAAACTAAGTTAAAAATGGAATTGTAAAGGATGTGAAGGAAGTCCATCATGGGAAATCCTACTTGAGTGTTTCTCCACCTAAACCAAAATTTATTCCTGTTTCACACTAAGCCATAAACTAAGATGTCAGGTTGCCATAAACAAAGAGTTTGTTCATCAGGGTCCTACTTTCTGTATCCCTACGTTTCTTCCGTTTTCCCTTTTAGAAACAGCCTGTTAAGAGTATTCAAGACTATGTCACTTCAAAACAGAAATGAACAATGACATGTGGAGCAGCAGAAGGTAAACGGATTTTAACTGGATAGCGTGTCAATGAAAGGCTAAATTATTTGCTTTCTTGTCACTTCCCTTTATTTTGTAGGGTTGTATGATTGGTTGTTACTGACAACCTCTGAGAAAAGTTTTGCCCTCAACCCTTAGATGCAGCAATTACCTTTACAGTTGTGTGAATAAGATGGCAACTGAATGAGAGCATAGGTGCCAAAGAAACTAAGTCATTCTTGATCTTCTTCATTCTCCAATGTTCTTGCTCAGGAGACTCTCAAAGTAAGTGCCCAGATATTACCTGGCTTGGGGTTTGAAAGAAGCTTGATGGATGCTAAAATAAAGGGCCAATGTCTTTAGTTCATTGGAAAGGGTTACCCTTTGTCTGAAGCAACCTGGATTAAGAGTTGGAATGCGAAGGCAGATTGGTTAAGCAATTCCATGACAAATATCCTGATAAGCCAGAGGGTCCCCCTGGGGGTGGGGGAAGGATGGTTAAGTGAATGATTTTAACCCCCCTGTGTTACTCTCCTTCCAGGACGCGCTTTTCTGCTGGGTGGGGGGTGGGTGGGTGGGGGGGCTGTCAGACCTGGAAGCCATCTTTTACATTTGGGCCTTCAGGCCAGCCACATCTTCTTCTGTGGGAAAATGGGAGGGGGAGATTGAATGGATTGTAGATGATATGTAGTTAAAATAACATTCCTTTCTCAGAGAGTCAAGGACGCAGTGCCCTGGCACCTGGAATCAGATGACTGAATTCTACCGAATTCACTGAACACCAGAATAGAATTAGACACCCATTCATCTCATAATCCTGGACGTTTATCTACCATCCTGGTTTATTTAAGCTGATTGGAGAAAAAGGCTTGCTTTTTGGGGTGGGGGTGGGGAATGGAATGGAATGGAATGGAATGGAGAAAAAAAATGGTATTCGTCCTAAATTATTTCTTACATCTACAGAAGTTTCTACAAAGCATTAACAATATCAAACTGTCTCTAACAATGCTAATTAAGAAGAAAGTGAGTTTTAGTGTACCAAAAGAAAAATCTCACTTCCTCCCCCCTCCCCAGTTCCAGTTCCAGATACGATAATTGTGTCTAATTACTTAGTTTTCATGCCAGCATTGTGCATGCTGCTCTCTTAATAGGTTGCAAATGCAATGGTGCCCATTTGTGGATGCATTTAATTGCAGGATAGTTCATCTGTGATTGGTTGGCATATTAGCCTTTAATTGACTGCTGTAGCTGATTTGAACTGCTAATCTTTTTCCTGGACCTATTCTCTTCTTGGAGATTGATCTCCTGAGTTTTGGATCTAGGGGTGGCTAATTGGGAAGAGACAGATCTGTTTCTGATTTTTCTTGCTTGGAAGATCCTACCCATCTAAGAGGACACCCAGTTCCTGGAGCCCAACTGGTTTAAGAACCATCTCTTGTCAAGATCTAGCAGGCTCTGAAATGTGGATCAGATGAGAGATCACTATTTGAGCTACCAAGCTGTGTATTTTGAAAATTACTCTGAAGGAGTGTTTCAACCCTTCACTCAATCAAGTTAATAGGACTCTTCATGGGCAACAAACATATTTAATAAGTGATAGTGATGATAATCTTTGTTTCCAGCTCACATCAAAGATTGCACAAAACCCTCTCACTTTAATAAAAAGCAGATACAGTAAGTGCTATGCTCCCACAAAGTCTCAATTACTTTGGAATTGTTTTAAAGTAAGTATAGACTAAGATCCATCCTTTCCTTTCCTTTCCTTTCCTTTCCTTTCCTTTCCTTTCCTTTCCTTTCCTTTCCTTTCCTTTCCTTTCCTTTCCTTTCCTTTCCTTCCTTCCTTCCTCTTCTGTCCTTTCTCCCTCTCTTCTTTCCTTTCCTTTCCTCTACTCTCCCCCTCCTCTCCTCTCCTCTCCTCTCCTCTCCTCTCCTCCCTTCCCTTCCCTTCCCTTCCCTTTTCTTTTCTTTCCTCCCTCCCTCCCTCTTATTTTTCCCTCCCTCCCTCTCATTTTTCTCCCTCCTTTCCTTTCCTTTCCTTTCCTTTCCTTTCCTTTCCTTTCCTTTCCTTTCCTTTCCTTTCCTTTCCTTTCCTTTTCCTTCCTTCCTCCCTCCCTCTCTCTCATTTTCCTCCCTCCCTCCCTCCTTCCCTCCCTCTTTCCTTTCCTTTCCTTTCCTTTCCTTTCCTTTCCTTTCCTTTCCTTTCCTTTCCTTTCCTTTCCTTTCCTTTCCTTTCCTTTCCTTTCCTTTCCTTTCCTTTCCTTTCCTTTCCTTTCTCCTTTCCTTTCCTTTCCTTCTTTCTTCTTTTCTTCCCTTCCCTTCCTTCCTTCCTCCCTCCCCCCTCCCTTCCTCATATCACTAGATATTTTAAATGGTTTCTGTATCTACTATTGAGTTTCTCTGCTACTGCATTGTGCATTTACTTCCTAGCAAAACTGCCTAGAATTCTGCATAAGGTGGGCAGGATGCACACATTTCAAATAAAGGAATAAAGGCACCCGAGTTCCTCGCTGGTGGAGTGGGTTCCGTCCCCTTTCTGCCATCCCAAAGAAAAGTTCTTTGCCAGAAGCCTATGAGAATATGGCTGGAAAGCAAGTCCAGTCCTGAGATTCACAAAGACCTCCGATATCATACAATAGAAGCCCATGATTGCAGGCCAATAAGAAAGCTTAGCTATCTCTGGAAAATATGCACACAAAGGCTTTTTCTGCTGATTGTGTAAAGAACAAAAGAGTGTCAATGAAAGAGCTGGGCAGCTCAGAGGATGATTTAAGAACATTGGAGAATTAAGCTATTTGGGAAAGGTCAAAATAACCCAAATCCGTCAATTTAAGAGGGTTGTGCTTTTGGGACAGGTTTTGAACAGGTCAATTACAGGAGAGAGAATAGATTAAATGAATCTAGGGGTAATATTTTAAGTAACTGAGAGGTGAGGGAAGGAAGGAAGGAAGGAAGGAAGGAAGGAAGGAAGGAAGGAAGGAAGGAAGGAAGGAAGGAAGAGCATCTTGATCTCCAATCTGCCCAAATCACTCCTTTTTTTTTTTTTTTTTTTGCTGTTAGAGCTGAAGCCAACTGATGCAGCTGTAATTGGTTAATGATGTCCAGGTTTGACGCATAAACAAAGTTGATCACTGCATTATGATTTAAGGGTCATTGATGTATTTATTTAAGCTCTTTGGAGGCCATCCGATTCACCATCATCCTTAATGACATAGTTAAAAAAGAAGAGCGAGCAGAGCCCTGAAAGATTAATCCATATCCTGAAGCAAACCTATCAACAAAAACTCATCCAACTGGGCTCAACCCTCAACCTGCCCCCAGGGACTGGGAGAGTAGCCAGTTCTGCAGTAGCTTTCCCAATGTCATCATCGTGGTTCCTCTTTTCTCCTTCCTCACTCTCTCAGAGGAGCTAGGGGCATTTGTTTGTCTGTTTATACCCCACCTTTATTTTTATTTTTTAAATAAATAATTCAAGATGGCAAAAATATCCAACACACCTTCCTCCTCCTATTTTGCCCACAACAATAACCCTGAGGTGGGTTGCGCTGAGAGAGAGAGAGAACGGTTGGCTCAAAGTCACCCAGCTGTCTGCCATGATTAAGGTGGAACTAGAATTCACAGTCTCCTAGTGATTGGCCCAAGATCACCCAGCTAGCTTTCATACCTAAGGCAGGACTAGAACTCCCATTCTCCTGATGATTGGCCCACGGTCACCCAGCTGGCTTTCATGCCTAAGGCGGGACTAAAACTAAGTCACCCAGCTGTCTGTTATGATTAAGGTGGAACTAGAATTCACAGTCTCCTGGTGATTGGCCCAAGATCGTCCAGCTAGCTTTCATACCTAAGGCAGGACTAGAACTCCCAGTCTCCTGGTGATTGGCTCACAGTTATCCAAACCAGCTTTCCTACCTAAGGCAGGACTAGAACTCCCAGTCTCCTGGTGATTGGCCCACGGTCACCCAGCTGGCTTTCATGCCTAAAGCGGGATTAGAACTAAATCACCCAGCTGGCATTCGTGCCTGAAGTGGGACTAGAACTCCCAGTCTCCTGTTAATTAGCTCAGTCACCCAGCCAGCTTTCATACCTAAGGCAGGACTAGAACTCCCAGTCTCCTGGTGATTGGCCAGCTTTTGTGCCTAAAGTGGGACTAGAACTCCCAGTCTCCTGTTAATTAGTTCAAAGTCACCCAGCCAGCTTTCCTACCTAAGGCAGGACTAGAACTCCCAGTCTCCTGGTGATTGGCTCACAGTTACCCAGCCAGTTTTCATGTCTAACCAGGACTAGAACTCCCAGTCTCCTGGTGATTGGCCCAAGGTCACTCAGCTGGTTTTTGTGCCTAAAGTGGGACTAGAGCACCCAGTCTCCTGGTAATTAGCTCAAAGTTTCCCAGTCAGCTTTCATGCTTGAGGCAAGCCTAGAATTTACAATCTCCCAGTTTCTAGCCTGGTATCTTAACCACTAGATTAAACCGGATCCCATATATAGGGCTAATGAAGTGCAATTCACAAGTAGACAGTGCAAAAGGCATTATATACATACATATATACATACATATGTACATACACACACGCACACAAACACACAAAACACTTGCTGAGAAAACTCATAGTCACCAAACCAATGCTGAGCTGTAAGGAATTTACTTAGCCCTACAATCCAGGGAGTATTTATCAAGATTTACAGGTTATAGTTATAGCCTTAGTATATTATAGGGATTTCCCTGGGAGCTTAGAGCATTGTACAAATCTATCCCCCCATTTCATCCTCACATCAATATTCCTTAGAGGTAAGTTGGGCTGAACGAGAGTGATTAGTCATTGCCTTTTTGGGGGGAAATCAGACCCTGGGGATGCAACAGGGTTTCTTATTAGAGTCTGCAAAGCTTTGATTTCCCAACCAATTATGGGTTGAAGCTTCAAACTGAATGGGAAAGTCAAACAGTATCATCAACGGGAATCTTCAAGCAGATTCAAACCGAACGTGTCTACACGGGGAGTCCCCAGCGTACGACCAGAATTTCGGTTCCTATGCAAGGCAATCTACTCTACTCTACTCTACTCTACTCTACTCTACTCTACTCTACTCTACTCTACTCTACTCTACTCTACTCTACTCTACTCTACTCTACTCTACTCTACTCTACTCTACTCTACTCTATTCTATTCTATTCTATTCTATTCTATTCTATTCATAAATGGCCCCACAAATAAGGTACAGATAAGTGAGCCATGCCTGATTTGATGCCCCCCCCCCTTTTGCCATTGTTAAGTGAATCGTCGCCCTTGTTATCACGCACTTGTTAAATGCATCTGGCTTGCCCCATTCACTTTGCTTGTCCGCGAAATTGGCTGAGAAAGTCACAAAAATGGTGATCGCATGACACTGGGGTGCTGCACCCATCATAAATACATGCCTGTTGCCCAGCGCCCCAGTTTTGATCCCATGCTGATGGGGATGCTGGTTTTAAGTCCAATGAGTCATCGTTTTAAGTCCATCAGTCGCCGTTTTCAGGGTCATTATAATTTTGAATGGTCATTTATTTATTTAGGGCATGGCATATCAAACCTAAGAGATGTGGTGGCTCAGTGGGCTAAGACGCTGAGCTTGTTGATCAAAAGGTCAGCAGTTCAGTGGTTCAAATCTCTAGTGCCGCATAACAGGGTTAGGTCCCTTTCCTTGTCCCAGCTTTTGCCAACCTAGCAGTTCGAAAGCACGTAAAAAACACAAGTAGAAAAATAGGGACCACCTTTAGTGGGAAGGTAACAGCGTTCTGTGTGCCTTTGGTGTTGAGTCATGCCAGCCACATGACCATGGAGATGTCTTCGGACAGCGCTGGCTCTTCGGCTTTGAAATGGAGATGAGCACCGCCCCCTAGAGTTGGGAACAACTAGCATGCATTTGTGGGGGAACCTTTATCTTTACCTCAAGAGCCGAGATGGCGCAGTGGTTAGAGTGCTGTACTACAGCTACTTCAGCTGACTGCTAGTTCAGCAGATCAAATCTCACCGGCTCAAGGTTGACTCAGCCTTCCATCCTTCCTTTTGACAAACTCTGCCTCTTAGCTGCTGAGCCACCGCGTCTCGGAGGGGAGGATACTATGCCCCATTTCTACAGGGAGTTCCGGCAGACACCGTGTGAGGTGGGAATCCTATTCAGGATGATTCTTTGCTGACATGGTAGTTCGAAACCTAGTACAGGTAGCCCTCGACTTATGACCACGATGGAGTCCAAAACTGATGTTGCTTTCAGTGAGGAATTTATTAAGAGAGATTTGCCTGATTTTAGGACTCTTCTTGCCACCTTTGTTAAGGGAATCACTGCTGTTGTTAAGTTTGTAACACACTTATGAAGTGAATCTTTCATTCTACTCTTTCCTCATGCTTGTCCGAAGGTCACAAAAGGGGATCACTTGACCCCGGGGACATGGCAGCCGTCATAAATAGGAATCTGTAGTCAAGCATCTGAAGGCAGATCACGTATCACAGAGATGCTGCAGTAATTGTAAGTGCGAAAACTGTCATGAGTCACTTTTTTTAGTGCTGTTGTAACTCTGAATGGTCACTAAATGAACTGTTTAGTGAGGGCTATCTGTACCTTATTTGTGGGGCCATTTATGAACAGAACAGAACAGAACAGAACAGAACAGAACAGAACAGAACAGAACAGAACAGAACAGAACAGAATAGAATAGAATAGAATAGAATAGAATAGAATAAGGAAAGAGTAGAGTAGAGTAGAGTAGAGTAGAGTAGAGTAGAGTAGAATAGAATAGAATAGAATAGAGTAGAGTAGAGTAGAGTAGAGTAGAATAGAATGGAATGGAATGGAAGGGAAGGGAAGGGAATGGAATAGAATTAGGAAAGAGTAGAGTAGAGTAGAGTAGAGTAGAGTAGATAGAATAGAATAGAATAGAATAGAATAGAATAGAATAGAATAGAATAGAATAGAATAGAATAGAATAGAATAGAATAGAATAGAATAGAATAGAATAGAATAGAATAGAATAGAACAGATTAGCAGAATTGGAAGGGACCTTGTAGGTCATCTAGGAAAGAATGAATAGAGTAGAGTAGAGTAGAGTAGAGTAGAGTAGAGTAGAGTAGAGTAGAGTAGACTAGACTAGACTAGACTAGACTAGACTAGACTAGACTAGACTAGACTAGACTAGCAGAATTGGAAGGGACCTTGTAGGTCATCTAGGAAAGAATGAATAGAGTAGAGTAGAGTAGAGTAGAGTAGAGTAGAGTAGAGTAGAGTAGAGTAGAGTAGAGTAGAATAGAATAGAATAGAATAGAATAGAATAGAATAGAATAGAATAGAATAGAATAGAATAGAATAGAATAGAATAGAATAGAATAACAGAGTTGGAAAGGACGCTGCAGGATATCTAGTCCAACCCCCTTCTGAATCATTTATATGTCTTCCTATGTCTGGATGGTCACTAAAGAAATGCTTGTGAAGTGAGGACTACCTGCACAATGTTTTTAGCCTGTTAACCAGTCAACAGCCTTTATCCACTCACTCCCCTCCTTGCTGGGAAGCTGCTATGTGTGCAGGCAATCACCAGAAGTGTTCCAGACGGACCGTCTATTCCAGATTGATGAAAAGCCTATATTGAAAACAACAAGTGCCACAGTGCATTTAAATAACTACTTCCCCCCCTATGTATTTTTTCCTATCCACTAAAGCAATGCTTATTATTACACTTGTTATCTGATGATTGTTCAATTACTATTGGGTAATTAGTTCCCTTCTGCCTTTCATTGTGACATACATTAATTTTCCTGTTACGTTGAAGCAGTGACCTACATTATCCAAGCTGCAGAAAAGTCAATTATGCTGCCTATGATTTTTCAAGTGGTGTTTAGCAAATGGGGTTTTGTGTATTATCCCAGCCCATCTGCTGGCTGCCTGTCAGAAGCATGGCTCCTCTATTCAGGATAATGTTTGGCATTTTGTGTCGGTCTGAGCAGGCAACTTAACAGAATAACAGAGTTGGAAAGGATCTTGGAGCAGGGGTGCTATTCAGCCAATTCTGACGAACTGGTAGCGGACGTTTTTTTTTCTAAATCATTTTTTTAAAAAAAAAGAAAAATAAAACATACAAATATCATTCACTCAATCAAGTACAGACAGTACATCGGTCGGTTTGCATCCCTAGTGCCCTCTCCTCTCTCTCTCTCTTTTTAAAATTTTTTTTTATTAAAAATTATTAAAAAATACAGAAAATAAAATAATAATATGGATAGAATTGCAGAGAGTAATATAATACATATAGAGTTTTAAAGTATCAATTTTCGCCTAGTGCCCTCTCCTCTCCTCACAATATCACTACATATCCAAAATTTATTCTTATATCAAATATATCAGTTGTATCATCATGTAAAGTATTTCAACGTTTACTTACATATCACCATTTTTTATTAGCTACCCAATGGTAAAATAAATCCCATATCAAATAATACTGTTTTTCTTCCTGCTCTCTTAATTTCAAATGTCAGTTTACTCATTTCGGCACAGTCCAACATTTTCCTAATATTTTCTTCATCTATAGGTATCATTTCTTCTTTCCAATTTTTAGCAAGTACAATTCTAGCTGCTGTTAGAAGATTCACAATTAAATACTGCAGTTCTTTGTTATATATTTCTGGTAAAATCCCTAATAAAAATATCTCTGGTTTAAAGGCATTAGAATAATATATTGAAACACTGAATAATTAAAGGAAGACTATAATTTAATACAAATATATGTATTAACATTAGAATTATATAAGTTTGATGAATGTAACAGACATGATTATGCTATTATTCTTATTTGCACCAAAATCTGTGATACCCAGGTGCCAAACTGCGCACGCAATGATGCGTACATGTAAAATAAAATAAAAAAGCTTGGCCAGAAAAACCAAAAACATTTTTTTTATAATATGGTGACTAAAATTAGAGACAGTATTCTCTTTTTAAAAAAAATTATTAAACCGTTTTTTTAAAACAAACAAACAAACAAAAACAGATATTTACATCTTCTTTTCAACATCTTCGCATCAGTAATCCATACTTATACATTTTCTCTTTCTTATCTTAATATATCTTTTATACATATATTTCTAGTATATCTTATATATACCATTATAATATATTCTCTTAACCTAATATTTTATTTACATTTAACATAAATAGGTACCTAATTTCCTTTCCACAGTTTTTATATCTTCCCATTTGTTTCCATGTTGTTCTGCCCCAGCTACGGATCTCAAAGAATGCAGCACACACAAAGTCCATACAAACCTTAGCTTACTAATTAAGGACTACGAATGAGCTTTCTTAGTAGTTGTTCGAACACAAGTACAGTTTAAATCAGTCTTTTCTGAACAAGCGCTGTTAATTTAACTTCATTAACAGCCAGCAAGAATCCAAAGAATAATAACTCAATTCTGAGGCACAGTATTTCAAATAACCGTAATCTTACTGTGGTTGGCAGAATGCCCAGAAGCAATTTGCAGGAAAACTGACAAGAGAGAAACAAGAGCCGAATCAAACGTTTCTGGAATCAAGACGCGAAGGAATATGAATGAAGTTGTTTCCTGCAAATTGCCTCAGTCGTCGTCCTTCCTTAAATAGGCTAGGGGAGTGGCCAATTAGTCCCAAGCCTTACTCTCTAGGAGACTCCTCCTGAGGATCCACTCCTGCCTTTTAACAGCTCTGCGCGCCCGTGCATCGAGAAGAGGCTCCTCCTCTTCTTCCTCTTCACTTATGGGAGCTTCTGGAGGTTCTGAAGGCCCTGGCTGAATCCCCTCCTCTGGTACCACATCTTCTCCAGCCTCCTCATTGTCTGACTCAAGCGCCAGCTGCACAGGCTGTTGGCGCAGCACCATACCAGCCTCCTCACTGTCCAAATCAGCTACTAGCTGCACAGGACGCTGATGGGCCACAACACATATTCCCCCCACCTAATTTAACCATTGTTTAGTTTTCTTTTGTCCCTCCCCCATTTCCCCCCCCTTTCTCCTCCAGCCATTTATACCATTTCTCCCAGATTAAAACATTATACAGTGATACTTACAGCACACAATAGCAATAATGTAGAACGTGGGACAGATTACATTAACCCAGCTCAATGCTTATACATGAGAGTTGAATTAAATGACCACAGTAAGCCACAGTACTGGCTGATCCAAACCCAGTTTTGATACACATGAATATACATATGTATGTACACAAACATGCATAGACACACACTCCTGAAGAAAAATAGAACACTACCATTAAAAAAACCTCTATAGGGCAAACACATTTTAAAACCAAGTTAAGATGTATGTATGTATTCAATTTATATAGCCACCCAATCTCACAATACAGAGATTTTAGGGGGTATACAAGGAATAAAACCTAAACATATTATAAATAAGAACCAGAATCAACATTCATTGCTTGGGAGAAATACAAAGCTTTATCCTGCCACCAAAAAAAGGGAGGGAAAGTAGTTATTGATTTGTTGTTTATTTAATATATTTATGAACAGTCTTGTGGGTTAATAGGCACTGGAGATAATATATGAAATCAAGTAAAACAGTAATAAAATTCAAATCAACCTAATAGTGGGGTAGGTGGAGAGATGGATGTTTATCACCGCAGCGAGAATAATATTGGAAAACAGAACACAAGCATAAGAAGGGTTTTTTTACACACTTTTTAAATGGAAATGGGACTATATATATATATATATATATAATTTTCTATTGTTTACATTTATTAGTGCCTATTAAACATTGTCTTGTCTGGGTATTTAATTTGCTTAACAATACAGATTACATTCTTCATCTCCACCTCTTTTTTCCCCCCACTGGCAAAATAAATTCCACATTTGATAATATTCTGTATTTTCTTTCTATTTAATTTTCAATGTCAGTCTACCCATTTCTGCACAATCCAGTCTCTTCTTAATGATCTCTTCATCTCGCAGTGTTTCTTCATTTTTTCCAATATTGTGCGAATATAAGCCTCGCTGCTGTTAAGACATGCAATATTAAATATACATTTGCCTATTTATCAAGTCTTTGCTCTGGTGTTATACCTTATAAAAACAGTTCAGGTTTAAAATCTATGTGTTTCCCTGTTGTCTTTTTTGTGGATCTTTGCCCATTTTTTAATTTTTATTTTGCATTAACACAAGTCCCACCACATAGAGCCTGGAATAGCTCAGCGGACTAATGCACTGTAATTTAACTCCAGCTGTCTGCAATTAGTAAGTTTGAATCTCCAGGCTCAAGGCTGACTCAGCCTTCCATCCTTTCTAAGGTAGGTAAATTGAGGACCCAGTTTGTGGGGGCAATAAGCTGACTTTGTAAAATATACAAAAGTATGAAGGCTATTGCTTAATGCATTGCAAGCCGCCCTGAGTCTCCGGAGAAGGGCAGCATATAAATCAAATTTTAAAAAGAAGGAAGGAAGGAAGGGAGAGAGCCTGGATAGCTCAGCAGACTAAAGCATTGTAATTAAACACCAGCTGTCTGCAGTTATACCAGTTTGAATCTCCCCAGGCTCAAGGTTGACTCAGCCTTCCATCCTTTCTAAAATAGGTAAATTGAGGAGCCAGATTGTGGGGGCAATAAGCTGACTTTGTATAAATATACAAAAGGATGAAGGCTATTGCTTAACGCATTGTAAGCCGCCCTGAGTCTCCAGAGAAGGCATATAAATCAAATTTAAAAAAAAATGATAAAAAGTGCCCAGGGTTTTTTTTGGTTCCATTTCCAACGTTTGCTAGACACATTTTTACACACTGGAGACTTATTCTGTTCCAAAATGCGGCCATAAATTGAGAAATACCCTAAATTCCCGGCGGAGAATGTGGGAAGAAGTAAATAGGGTAGTTGCGTTGAGCTTGAAAAATGACTTCATGAATGTGAATGCGTGAATGCGTGTGTGTGTGCCTGCATACCCATAAGGCAATGTGCACATGCCCCCTGTACATCCCTCCCGCCCATGTGCATGTGCCCCGCACATGTGCGCATGATTCCTCATGTGTACTGTGCCCCGTGCATGTGTGCACAATCACCCCGTGTGCATGCACAACCACACTGCTTGAGCCCCGCCCTCACGCTTGCATGCGCATCTCCCGCATGCTCCCCGTCCCCCCCCCATCCATGGCAGACCTGAAAACCAGCTGGCTGCCGGGAGGCATGCACACATGCACGGCAGAACTAAGCTGGGGCGACAGCTCGTGTGCCCGCAGAGACGACTCTGGATGCCACAGGTTCGCCATCATGGATCTCTACTATTTCAGATAGATGGTTGCTTAACACATTGTAAGCCGCCCTGAGTCTCCGGAGAAGGGCGGCATATAAATCAAATTTAAAAAAAAAAATGGTTATCCAGTATTTTCTTAAAAACCCCAGTAATAAAGCACCTACAATGTCTGAAGGCAAGCTATTCTGCTGGTTAACTGTCCCCACTTGTTAGGATATGGTTTGAGCCTAACAGATTGTCCAGGCAATATATATGTTCTGTGACTTTAAGTTTTAATGCTGAGCCATACTGTAATGCTGAGTCATGCTGTAGTTAGTTGTAAACGTATTTAAGAAAGGTACTGTAATGTATCCAGTTGATGATAAGCTGCGATTGTGCTATCATCGTGTGTGTGGATGGATCTGCTACCATCCGGGTTTGTGAACCAGAGTGGGTTTGTTATTCTAACCAACTACTTTTTGTGTGGTAAGAATCTTTTTGTGATTTAACTGGCAAAGACTTCAACTGTTTAAAAGACTACGAGATTGTTTATTTTCCACTATAAAGAAAACTTTTGATAAACCAGTTTGCACGCATCTCTTATTTCATTGCTCTCAGCAACGTTTCTCTGTGCACTATACTCTGCTGGTTGCTAACACAACAACAATATCCTTAACATTGGTTATGGGTCCAGTGAACCAGGACCAACACAGAACTAATATCTTTAACTGTTAGCAACTTTCTCATAAATTCCAGATTGTTTCTCTCCTTGATTAGTTTCCAACCATTGTTTCTTGTCTTGCCCTCTGGTCAGTGGTGAAATCCAATTTTTTTTACTACTGGTTCTGTGGGCATGGCTTGGTGGGTATGGTGTGGCTTGGTGGCCGTGGCTTGGTGGGCCTGGCAGGGGAAGGATACTGCTAAATCTTCATTCCCACCTCACTCTGGGGCTGTTCTGCCCCAGCTACAGATCCCAAAGAACACAGCGCACACAGTTTGTACAAAACTTAATTTACTAAAATAACTCAGTCTTTTTCAAAACAAAGGCTGTTAATAAACTTTCTTAACAGCCTACAAGAAACCAAAGATAAAGTAATCACAATCTTACTAAAGTTGGCAGAAAGCCCAGAAACAATTTGCAGAGAATCCACATGCGAAGTAGAGTGAACTAAAGTTGTTCCCTACAATTTGCTTCAGTCGGCGTTCCTCCTTAAATAGGCTAAGGGACTGGTCAATTAGCCCCAAGACTTACTATTGAGGAGACCTCCTCCTGAGGAGCGACTCCTGCCTTTTGGCCGCTCTGTGCACCCGTGCATCGAGAAGAAGCTCCTCCTCTTTGTCCTCTTGACTTAAAGGAGCTTCTGGAGGTTCTGAAGGCTCTGGCTGAATCCCTGCCTCTGACACCACATCTTCTCCAGCCTTCTCACTGTCTGACTCGGGTACCAACTGCACAGGCTGGTGTCGGAACACCACACCAGCCTCCTCACTGTCAGAATCAGCTAAAATCCACACAGGCCGCTGACGGGCCACAACAGGGGCCAGCCAGAGGTGGTATTTGCCAGTTCTTTGAACTAGTCAAGATTTCCGCTTCCGGTTCTCTGAACTACTCAAAATTTCTGCTACCGATTCTCCAGAACCTGTCAGAACCTGCCGGATTTCACCCCTGCTTCTGGTGCTTTGGAAAATGAATTAACCCCCTCTTCTTTGAGGCAGTATTTGTCCTCAAATATTGGAATATTGCTATCATGTCTCCCCTGGTCCTTCTTTTCTCTAGACTAGTCACACTAGTGAGCAGCAGAACCTTACTCATGGAGTTGTAATCTTTATTTCTAAGGGTAGGTGGACAGAGAGAAATTCTGTTCCTTTTTAGACATTTGTGAACTACAACCCTTCGCCAGTGGTCTTTTTTAGTTACGATGTCTGAGATTTATTATTCAGCCAGATCTAAAAACCCTTCTACGCCTCCTCAAATGGAATGGAGGCTAATATTAAAGTAAGTTTAAAATATTGTAGCTCGTTGAAGGCCACTGAATAAAATTGAGCTATGCGAGGAATTGATCATCTAGCATTAAGGCTATTCTCCGGAAGAAAAGGTCTATCAATCATACCGATTCCAACCATCCATCTAAAAAAATGTCATGCGATCTACTCTTTTGAGCTCCTAAATCCACCCGTTTTGGCACTCTTGCCTCGGCTTTTGCGCTGGGTTGCAATGGTGACACTAACCGAATGCGCTCATCGCGAAGAAGTCAACTGTCAAGCAGAAGGGGCTTGTTTTATAGCTACAGGACTCCCAGAGTAGATTGTCATTGGATTTTGTGACAGGGCCTTAGATGAGTGTAGATGCTTAAATTCTTGCCTGCTCTGCCCTGGAAGGGATTTTGCAATCATTAGCACAGATGCGCTCTAGGCCATTAATCAGAGCTGGGCTAGGGCTAATAGGGCTTAGAAAGAACAATCTGTGAGGCCCCCCCCTCCCCCTCCTATTTCCTTCTTCCTCCCTCCTCTTCCTTTCTCCTTTCTCTCTCCTCCTCCCTTCATCTTCATCTTCTCCTCCTCCTTCCTCCTCTTCCTATTTCCTTCTTCCTCCCTCCTCTTCCTTCCTGCTTTCTCTCTCCTCCTCCTGTCTCCCCCTCCTTCCTCCTCCATTCTTCCTCCTCCTCCTCCTTTTTCCTTCTTCCTCCCTCCTCCTTTCTCTTCCCTTCTTCTCCTTCACCTTCCTCTTCCTCCTCCCTTCTGCTCCCTCCTCCTCCTCCCTTTCCTTCTTCCTCCCTCCTCCTTTCTTCTCCTTCTCCTCTTTCCTTCTTCCTCCCTCCTTTTTTCTTCTTCCTTCTCCTTCCTTTTCCCTCCTCCTTTCTTCTTCTTCCTCCTCCTCTTCCCTCCTCTTCCCTCCTCCCCCTCCTCTTTCCTTCTTCTCTTCCTCTTCCTTCTCCTCCCTTCTTTCTCCTCCTCCCTTTCCCCTCCTCCCTTCTTCTTCTTCCTACTCCTTTTCCTCCTGCAAATGATTAAAGGCACTGATTTAATTTGGATGGGAACTGGGAGACAAAATCTCTAACCCTTCCCTGTACTGGTGTCACAAAATGGGTCAAAGACCACGCGAGTCATAAAGATCATAAAAAATGGAAAGCAATTCCGTTTAACACTTCCATCGCTAAAGGCGATTGCGGGCAGACTGCAGAGGCAATGAATGTGAGCGAGAAGAAATATATTCCTGGTCCCTGGTTTATTGGAACGCTGTTTTTGGTTCCTTAATGATGGTAAATCAATGGTCTAGAAAATGCAGTGCTTTCCCTATTAACCAGACGAGTGCACAAATTCTACCCAACACACCTCAAAACTTTCAATTAACATTTTGCATCTTTCTGCCTTATAATTGGAAGCAATTAAGCTGAATTGTTAGGCAAGGTGGAGATGCGTTAGGGTCTCTGAAAATACATGAACCTTCCTGCCATGCACTTTTCTATCTCTTATAGTACTTGTGCAAGCCGTAGACACTTCTGCCCACTGGCAAATGCTTGAGATCACCCAATATGTTGGAATCGTAACAGAGGATGTGCTAATTGGGAACTATCACACAGAGCTGTCACCTTTATCCTGAAGAAGAGATTACCCCGGTGGTAGGATACTATTAATTTAACAACCGGTTCACCCAGGGTCAGGTTAGCTGTTGTGGGAGGCGTGGCCCATCCCTGTCCTCCAGTTCCACCACACATGTAGGACATGCCTCCTGCGACAGCCAACCTGACCCTGGGTAAACCGGTTGTTAAATTATTCCCTCCCACTCTCTATCAAAGTGGATCCTGGGTGTTGCAGTGTGCTGCAATGGAGAATTGGGCAATGGAGCAACTGGCATGAAGAAAGGAGGAGGAGCAGGGAGAAGAAAGAAGGAAAGTTGCTTTCTCCTTCCCTCGCACCAGCCACTCCGTTTCCTGTTTCTCCATTGCAGCACAGCGCAGTGCCCAGGGTCCACTTTGATAGTGGGGTGTCTGTGTGTAATTCAACAACCGGTTCGCGAACCGGCTGAATCCCACCATTGGATTAATTCTAAAATGCAGTAAGGAAAACCTTATAGATTTCTGTGTGAGAAGAGCAAACAGAGCTGGAAGCGGGCGGAGTAAAGTGTGTCATCAGCTTAGAATTGTTACATTGCCACAAGTGGCTCAAGTCTATCCCTCTGTGCATTCCATTGACCCTTATCTGGCCCTGATTCAGATTTGAACTTTAATTGACTGGATTCTCGTATGTAGACTTGAGCAATACTTTATATATTTCTGAATTGCACCTTAACTCGTCGTCCTGTTCCTTTGTGCCTGGACAATGCCGAAATTGTGTCCTGTGTTTTCTTTCTCGGTTCCTGGTTGCCCCATCCATGATTCAAATGAATCACATGGCAGAGTGGACTTCTTCCTAGACAGACGACTCTCTTTCATTTTGCAGCTTTTCTTCTTTCTCGGGTCCCTGCAAAACCCCAGGACCAGGGCTTTAAAGGGAATAAATAGTGCAAAACCAGAGCTCCCTGTTTCGCCAATCATTCAGCTTCCTTTCCTTTCCTTGATCTCCGAATAGAGCTCAAATCCATTGTAGGTATTTGTGAATTCAGGGCATGCTTGTTAATTACCCACTCAGGAACATGACACCACAGGGTATGACAAAATGAACCTGTCATTCAGCGTCGACTTTTAGTCTGGCCCCCAATTTGCAGGGGTGGATGGGTAGGTGGGGGGGAGATGTAAAAATAAATAAATAAATAAAACCAACGCAGGAATGAAATCAAATTCTCTATCTACACCTGTGTGTCTCAACCTCCAGGCTTCATAAATGGGTGGTTGCTATGGCTACCATGTAATTCAGATGAATCAGCGTTAAGTGTCATTCACACTGTGAAACCCATTCGGGAAGGCAAAAGTGTCATTTGATCAGAAGATTTCTCTAAAGCGAAGAAGGGGGGGGGGCAAAAATCCGTGTTAACTTCCAATAGAGATGGTCAGGAATGAAGATAATTAAAATGCCCAGTATGGCATGATAGTTTGGCTTCAAAAGGATCTTTGCGAATGTAACTCAGCAGCCGATACGTATGGCCTTCAGTTATATGAAGATGTAAACCCAGAGCCAGAGTTAGAACGAACACCAGAATGATTCATCTGGGCTAGAAAAACAAAAAAACCAAGATGACCTCTATATGGCTGTTAGTGGTTTGTAAAGTTCTTGCATCCGGATAGGATAACCTTAAGCAGAAACTGCTCTGCTGCTACTAACATTGGAGGCAGTGGTGAAATCCAATTTTTTTTAACTACTGGTTTTGTGGGCGTGGCTTGGTGGGCGTGGTGTGGTGTGGCTTGGCGGGCATGGCAGGGGAAGGATACTGCAAAATCTCCATTTCCAGCCCACTCCAGGGGAAGGATATTGTAAAATCCCCGTTCTGTCCCCACTCCTGGGGGAAGGATATTGCAAAATCCACATTCCCTCCCCACTCTGGACCCAGCCAGAGGTGGTATTTGCCGGTTCTCCAAACTACTCAAAATTTCCGCTACCTGTTCTCCAGAACCTGTCAGAACCTGCTGGATTTCACCCCTGATTTGAGGTGACTCACAGCAGTTCTCCCTCCCTCCCTCCCTCCCTCCCTCCCTCTCTCTCTCTCTCTCTCTCTCTCTCACACACACACACACACACACACAAGCTATCAGATTTAATGGCTGATCTACAAATAGGAAGGCCCAATTTTGAATATTGATTGATTGATTGATTGATTGATTCATTCATTCATTCACAATGTGTCTATCGTTAGCTGTAGGCCCCTTTTGAGGTATGAGAATTTTCCTATACAGGACCTTTTCTACATGTTCCTGTTATCTTTGACCAGATCGGATAAGATAACTTTAAGCAGAAACTACTCTGCTGCTATTAACACTGGAGGTGACTCACAGAAGTTCTTTTTCTCTCAAACACACAGACACACACACACAGACACACACACAGACACACACACACACCAGCTACCAGATTTAATGGCTGATTTACAAACAGGAAGGCCCAATTTTGAATTTTGATTGATTGATTGATTGATTCGTTCATTCGTTCATTTGTTCATTCATTCAATTTCTATAGCCACCCAACTCAACTGAGTGACTCTGCACCACTTACAATTCTAAATTGAATTACAATTTTAATTCCAATTGTACATTTTTCAGGGCCTTGAATTAGCTCATTTATTGGAATCACTGGAGAACCACTGGTGCTGGAGAAGACTCCTGCGAGTCCCATGGATTGCAAGGTGATCAAACCGGTCAGTCCTAGAGGAGATCAACCCTGACTGCTCTCTAGAAGGCCAGATCCAGAAGATGAAACTCAAATACTTTGGCTACCTCATGAGAAGGAAGGAAGGACTCCCTGGAGAAGAGCCTAATGCTGGGAACGATTGAGGGCAAAAGAAGAAGGGGACGGCAGAAAATGAGATGGCTGGATGGAGTCACTGAAGCAGTCGGTGTGAACTTAAATGGACTTCGGGGGATGGTAGAGAACAGGAAGGCCTGGAGGAACGTTGTCCATAGGGTCACGATGGGTCAGACACAACTTTGCAACTAACAACAATTGGAACCACAATGTGTCTATTGTTACCTGTAGACCAGTGGTGAAATCCAATTTTTTTTACTACCAGTTCTGTGGATGTGGCTTGGTGGGCATGGCAGGGAAAGGATACTGCAAAATCCTCATTCCCTCCCCACTCCTGGGGGAAGGATATTGCAAAATCTCTGGGCCAGCCAGAGGTGGTATTTGCTGGTTCTCTGAATTACTCAAAATTTCTGATACTGGTTCTCCAGAACCTGTCAGAACCTGCTGGATTTCACCCCTGCTATATACTCCTTCTGAGATATGGGAATTTTCCTATACAGTAACCTTTTCTACATATTCCTGTTACCTTTGACCAGATCCCAAAACCACAAATGTTTGAGAAATCCAGAGTTGTGGGGTTCCAGATTTCCTGATAGCTAGAGATATGTTGCTCTCTTAAAGGACCTAGTTAATCCAGGAAGGGACACCTTGTTTTTCTCCAACGGAGACTCCCCAAAGCTACTTCCCCAGCCAATGCCAGCCACAGATGCTCAGTGGATTGAGCTTAGTTGAAATGGAAAATACCTCTAGTTTAAACAAATTCATGGCAGAACAGAAATCCATTACTGGCGATTTGCCATGATAGCTTTATGGAGCCATGAAGTGCATACCTCTAAATTATCACTCTCTGCAGAGAGACGGGTGGAGAATAGTTATTGCTCCTTTTATGATCTTCTCTTAGATGTCTAGTCTGAGCCCTTGTGGCAGATCCAGCAAGATTTTTTCTACCACTTTCCCCTCGATTTGAACTTTCCATTTGATTTCTTCATTTTACAGATTAACAGAGTCGGAAGGGACCTTGTAGGTCATCTAGTCCAACTCCCTCCCAAGCAGGAGACCAGTCTATTCTTGAAAGCTTCCAGTGATGAAGCTCCCACATCCTCCAAAGGCAACTTCTGTTCCATGGGTTGATGGTTCTCACTGTCAAAAAATTCCTCCTTATTTCCAAGTTGAATCTCTCCTTGTTCAGTTTCCATCCATTATTCCTTGTCTGGCTTTCAGGTGCTTTGGAAAATAGCTTGACCCCCTCCTCTCTGCGGCAGCCCCTCAAATATCGGAAGACTGCTATCCTATCTCTCCTGGTCCTTCTCTTCACTAGACTAGCCATGCCCAGTTCCTGCAACCGTTCATTGTATGTTTTAGCCTCCAGTCCTCTCATCATCCTGGTTGCTCTTCAGATTTCTGCTTATAATTGACTAGGAATTGATCTGTAGGGAATAATTTCATTTTTTAAAATCTCCATACTGCATCTGGCACAATGCATGGCAACATATTCCAACTGCTAAGCCTATGGTCCAACCAAATATACACCTAAGGCAGGTTACCAATGGTGTGCCAAGGATTGGGTAGCCAGCAGTAGTGGCCCCCAGGGCTGGCGCGAAGGACTGGTTCCATGGAGAGAGGTTTTTCCACGGACTATGGGGTGTGTGGTTTTGAATACTGCCTGTGTCCCACAGATGGGGCTTCACTTGTTTGCGCAGTCCAGTTTCTGGCATGCCGCGACCCGGTGCCAGTCCACAGATCCCTGGTTGGCGATGTGAAATTCAGCTAGTTTTTGTTATGGTCCACCAGCAGCCTGTGGAGTCGGACAGTGAGGAGGCTGAGGAAGAACAGGGGCCAGTCCTGGAGGCTGGGGAAGGCCTGGATGAGGGCTCTGCATCGGAGGCAGAGATGGGGCCATCTGGGAGTGATGTGTGGACTCTGCAGCCTCCAGAGGCTGACAGCAGAGAGGCAGAGGAACAGGAGGAGCCTGTTCCTAGTGCACATATGAGAAGAGCTGCCGGAAGGCAAGAGCAGCTAAAGGAAAAAGGACAGCTCCGCCTACCTGCCTGGATGTAATGCGCGAGCACTGCTCATGCTCAGAAGGCTGTGTGCATGTGCAAAGTAGGCACTCATGCTCACATTTGTGAACCAGTAGGGAAGGTAAGTGAATCCCACCTTTGTTGGGGACCCTTGTCCACCAGGACCAAATATAGCCAAGAGAGGAAAGGAGAGCATTTTTTTAAAAAAAGTAATCCTTTCTTTATTAACTGTACCAATCAGAGATGAAATCTGTACATTTCATTTCTCTCCAAAGAGAATCCATTGCCTCTGCTGTTATATATTCACTTGCATTATTGCTTTATGAGAAACGCAACACCTCTGCCATCCCTGGAGTAATAAATACTATGAGTTGTTTGATACGGTATTTTACTTGAAGGGCTGGCTCTCCAAAGAACCCTAGAAAGCCCAATGAATGAAAGATGTGTATGTTTAAACAGCATCATCTCTGTAATTCCATCAAAGATTCTTAGATTGGTTTCCCAGGATTGCCTCCGAGCACACATTTAAAGAGGCCACTTTCCAACAGCATGTGAAGAGCTCTAGGCCAGTGAAAGAGTAACTGTGGAGAGAGCTGCCGTTGTAACTCATCTGGAGTGTGCCATATTCAGGATATCTGGGGTAAACACATTTATATTTCTTTCAGTCTTGCTAAGAAGGTTTGGGAATCCTTAGCTTGGGGAAAGAAAAGGCCACCAAAGGAGAGCACAACCAAGGTCTGTCTGTCTGTCTGTCTCTCTGTCTCTCTCTCTGTGTGTCTGTCTCTATCTCTGTCTCTCTGTCTCTGTCTCTCTCTCTCTCTCTCTTTCTGTCTCCCTGTTTCTCTCTCTCTCTGTCTGTCTCTGTCTCTCTGTCTGTCTCTCTCTCTCCCCCGTTTCTCTCTCTCTCTGTTTCTCTCTGTCTCTCTCTCTGTATCCCTGTTTCTCTCTGTCTCTCTCTCTCTCTCTGTGTGTGTGTGTGTCTCTCTCTCTGTCTCCCTGTTTCTCTGTCTCTGTCTCTCTCTGTCTCTCTCTCTTTCTGTCTCCCTGTTTCTCTCTCTCTCTATCTCCCTCTCTGTCTCCCTGTTTCTCTCTCTGTCTCTCTCTCTGTCTCTGTCTCTGTCTCTCTCTCTGTCTCCCTGTTTCTCTGTCTCTCTCTCTCTGTCTGTCTGTCTCTCTCTCTCTGTGTCTGTCTGTCTCTTTCTTTCTCTCTCTCTCTGTCTCTCTCTCTGTGCCTGTCTCTCTGCCTGTCTCTCTCTCCCCTCTTCTCCCCTTGTTATTCAACAAGCTGAAATGTAGAATAGATGAAGAAAATGAATAGAAAAGAAATAACCTGGGATATCCATTACAACTAGCATGGTGATGTCCACTAACTAGCATGAATTTAAAAGGATGATAGGTCTCTTAAGGGCTATTAAACTTGAGAAGTCAAGTTTACCTTCCATCAAACACAACATTCCTCTAAGTCACGGGTGTCAAATTCAAGGCCCCGAGGGCCAGATCCAGCCCATGGGGTGTTTAGATCTGGCTCATGGGGCAGCCCTGGAAATAACGAAAGGACTGGCCCACGGTGCCTCTGCCAGCGAAAACATGGCCCTCCCAAGCTCTGTTTTTGCTGGCAGAGGGTTTCAGGAAGCTGTTCCAGCTGAGAATGGAGCTTGGGAGCCTGTTTTCGCTGGCAGAGTGCTCAGGCCACCACAAGGCCCCCGAAATGAGTGATGTCAAAGTGGCCATGCCCACCCTGGCCCCCAAGGTCAAACACAAACACGCCTGATGCAGTCCCCAATGAAATTGAGTTTGACACCCCTCTCTAAGTAGCTCTTGTAGGAGAACAATGGTGATGAGGCATTAGTGATTACTGATTACATATTGGACAACTTATTATCCGGAATGCAATGAAGTCTCCAGCTCTATGTTCTGCCCCAGCTATGGACCCCAAAGAATACAGCACACACAAAGTTTGTACAAAACTTATCGATTTATTTATTATTAATTATTTATTTATTATTAATAATAATAAATAAATAAATTATTATTTACTAAAATAACTCAGTCTTTATCAAAACAAAGGCTGTTAATGAACTTTCTAAACAGCCTACAAGAAACCAAAGATAAAGTAATCACAATCTTACTAAAGTTGGCAGAAAGCCCAGAAACAATTTGCAGGGAATCCAGATGCGAAGTAGAGTGAACTAAAGTTGTTCCCTACAAATTGCTTCAGTCGGCGTTTCTCCTTAAATAGGCTAAGGGAGTGGCCAATTAACCCCAAGCCTTACTCTCGAGGAGACCTCCTCCTGAGGAGCCACTCCTGCTTTTTGGCTGCTCTGAACGCCCATGCATCAAGAAGAGGCTCCTCCTCTTCGTCCTCTTCGCTTGAAGGAGCTTCTGGAAGTTCTGAAGGCCCTGGCTGAATCCCCGCCTCTGGCACCACATCTTCTCCAACCTCCTCATTGTCCGACTCGAGTGCCAGCTGTACAGGCTGTTGGCGCAGCACCACAGCAGCCTTCTTGCTGTCAGAGTCAGCTACAATTCGCACAGGCCGCTGATGGGCTACAACACCCTAGGCAAGGAGTTGGACTAGAAGACCTCCAAGGTCCCTTCTAGCCCCATGATTGTATGTTCCCACCTCCTGTTTGCAAACACTCAGAAGCTTGTGAGAAAGGAGACATTGAACCAAGATAGGTGTATTCTGATCCCATCAGTCTTTTGTTAGGTTCTTCTATTTGAACTGAAGTTCTCTGGGGTGGCTTAGTCAGCAACCAATCTGAAGCCAAGGAGATGATGTCCATTACCAACTCTACAACAAGCTGATCAAGCCATTGGCTGGTGAAATAAAGACACAAAACTGAGAGTCTGAAAGGAAGGGTGTAGGATTTTGCCTACCTGTAGTTAAGAAACTGGTTTTCCCAGTTGCAATGTATGGCTGTGAAAATTGGACCATAAGGAAGGCTGAGCGCCGAAGAATGGAGGCCTTTGGTGCTGGAGAAGATTCCAGCGAGTTCCTTGGACTGCAAGGCCATCAAACTGGTCAGTCCTAGAGAGATCAACCCTGACTGCTCTTTAGAAGGCCAGATCCTGAAGAGGAAACTCAAATACTTTGGCCACCTAATGAGAAGGAAGGACTCACTGGAGAAGAGCCAAATGCTGGAAAGATTGAGGGCAAAAGAAGAAGGGGACGGCAGAGAATGAGGTGGCTGGATGGAGTCACTGAAGCAGTCGGCGTGAGCTTAAATGGTCTCCAGGGGATGGTAGAGGGCAAGAAGGCCTGGAGGAACGTTGTCCATGGGGTCGTGATGGGTCGGACACAACTTCGCAACTAACAACAACAACATTAAGAAAAAGAGACTCATTTTCTCTTTTTCGCAAACAAGTTTTCAAGAATAATCTCAGATGGCCTACATTGGTCAATTCAAAGAGCTGGATGGGATCCAAGAAACCAAGTACAAATCAAAGGCAGATACAAGAATGAGTCACTGAACAAGCATTCAAGTCCTCTTAAAAAAAATCACTGCAATGGATTTTTAGAGAGACATCAGATTCCACTTTTATTCAAACAGCACCAACCCTCATTCTCCTGTCCTTCGGTAGCAAAGAAAAACAGCAGAGATTGAACTATAGTTAAGGGTGAGTGGAAATGTTCTCCCTGCAGAAATCTTGGCTGTTTTCTTCTCTTGCGAAAGGGCCTTCTGCTTTTCTGTTTCATTCTCAAGATACCTGAGTATTTTCTTTTTCCTTTTTCTTTTTTTCAATAAAGTTTTATTAATTTTCTACTACGGCATTCAATTAGTGCTTAATAAACATCGTGTTTATTAAGGGTTATTTTCTTTGTTTAACAATACAAATTGTCTTCCTAATCTTTACCCCCCCTTCCCCCCCACCCCAACCATTGATAAAATAAATGCCACGTGTGGTAGCATTCTGTATCTTCTTTCTGTTTAATCTTCAAGGGAAGTCTGTCCATTTCTGCACAATCCAATATCTTCTTAATTATCTCTTCATCTAGTGGTACTTCTTTGTTTTTTTCCATTGCTGAGCAAAACACAATCCTTGCTGCTGTTAATACATTCAATATTAAATATAAGATACGTGAGTATTTTCTGAGCTTGGTGGTTAGAGGTAGTAGAGCAGTGACGGTGAACCTTTTAGACACCGAGCTGTGGGCATGCACATGCCCAAACGGAAAAGGCGTGTACAGAGGCATGAACCCACGCATGCACAGGCATGCATAAACATGTGCATATGTGGAAGTGTGCACCAGTGGGGGAGGGGGGCTCCCTAATTTTTTTTACTACCGGTTCTGTGGGTGTGGCTTGGTAGGCGTGGCATAACTTGGTGGGCGTAGCTTGGTGGGCATGGCAGTGGAAGGATACTGTAAAATCCCCATTCCCACCCCACTCCGGGGGTAGGATACTGCAAAATCCCCATTTACTCCCGATCAGCTGGGACTCGGGAGGCAGAGAATAGACGGGGGCGGGGACAGTCAGAATTTTTGCTACCGGTTCTCCGAACTACTCAAAATCTCGGCTACCGGTTCTCCAGAACTGGTCAGAACCTGCTGAAACCCACCTCTGACGTGCACATGGATGTGCAGACATGCGCATGAATGGGCATGCATGTATGCGCAGCAGAGACCCGGAGATCAGCTGGCTGGATGGAGGCAGGGCATCCCAACACCAGCAGCGCAGCAAGAGCTTCTGTTTCGTCATGTGCAGGGAAACAGAAGCTCACAAAAGAAATGCCACAGAGATCTGAACTGGGCAATGGCGTGCATGCCAACAGAGAGGGCTCTGCTTGTCACTTCTGGCACACGTCGTAGAGAAGGGTGGTTTGGGAGTGGGGTGGGAGGAATGTATCTTTCCATCTCTTTGAAGCATCCTTGACTGCTTCCCATTTCCCCACTCCGAAAAAACCCCGTGGACTGATTCTCTTTTTATGTTCTTCCCACGGAATTCAGTAGAAGTGTGGAAAGCCAAAGAGGTGGGAAATGGGATCTTTATACACAAGCCACACTTTGGTTATCTCACTACTAGGTAAAGGTAAAGGTTCCCCTTGCACATATGTGCTAGTCGTTCCCGACTCTAGGGGGCGGTACTCATCTCAGTTTCAAAGCCAAAGAGCCAATGCTGTCCGAAGACGTCTCTGTGGTTCTGTGGCCAGCATGAGTAAACGCCAAAGGCGCACAGAACGCTGTTCCCTTCCCACCAAAGGTGGTCCCTATTTTTCTACTTGCCTTTTTTACGTGCTTTTGAACTGCTAGGTTGGTAGAAGCTGAGACAAGTCACGGGAGCTCACCTCATGACGCGGCGTTAGGGATTCGAACCGCTGAACTGCCGACCTTTCATTCGACAAGCTCAGTGTCTTAGCGACTGAGCCGCCGCGTCCCTCTTGCTACTACACAAGCGCAAGACCACATTCACTCCCCAAAATCATCTCCCTGATATTCTCCTTTCCTTTGGAGAGAATTTTCTTTCATTCAAATGAGTGAGAACTGGTGAAAAATAATAATAATAATAATAATAATAATAATAATAATAATAATAATAATAATAATAATAATAATAATAATAATAATAATAATAATAATATCATCTTAACAGTTCCTAGGTCCTTGGTTAGGACTCAAGCTGCTGAGCTATTAACCAGCCCCAAAGACTGTGAATCTCACTACAGATTAACCAATAATAATAATAATAATAATAATAATAATAATAATAATAATAATAATAATAATAATAATAATAATAATAATAATATAGCTTTTTTATTTTGCATACGGCATTAACCCAGTTCTAGGCATGCTGCTTCCCTGCTAAACACCAAACTTCTTCCCCATCACGTATTTTCCAATTGTACGAGATTATTGGCTGTGGTGTCCCCTTTGCTCAGCAGTTTTCATTAACATTCTAGCCAGAATTTTTAATGGATGCCATTAATGGCCGTATTAAGACCTCAAGGTTGGAGGAACTCAACTCTTGCCCAACCGTGCCAGATGCAGGTGCCAAGACCGAATAGTTCAGGGTCAAGAAAGACTTCAAAACGACACAGATAATTAGGATGAGATCTCGTCTTATCTAAAGGATTCGATTCATTTATTTCTGTGGGATACTCTGAGCTTTCTTTCTTTCTTGTGGGTGTTTCATTATCCAACTGGGTAACATCTTCATCACCCTCCTGGTCCTGATGACGGTCCCTAGCTGGTTAATGAAACATCTCCAAGAAAATACCCAAATTCAGAGAGTACCAAGAGCCTCGCAGTTCGAACCTGAGCTATAAATATTCCTTTCTTTGGTACAATTTATTTCTTTACGTACAATGCATTCTTATTTCGTAGTAGAGAACATGTTTGATTCAGTGCTCTTGATCACTTATGATGGGTTTAAATGAATGCCTGGGTAAGCATATATATATATATATATATAAAAATGTTGCAAAATGAGGATCTTTCCATTTGCCTTTTTTTTCCCCCCTGCTCACAAATGGATGTTTTTTTTACACCATAGCCTAGATTGTCACTTTGCCAAGAAACTTCAAGAAAAGATTGGCTAGAGTGCCAAGGTGTCCCCAGGAGGCTTCAGTAGACTCTTAAAGTCTAAATGGACAATTAAGGCCTGCAGACCATTGATTTCAAGACAGGCTTTATATTCTGCGAACTCATATTGATTTTGCAGCAATTAAAAGACACCATTCAGATTCCACCAATCAACACCTGCAATCAAAACGCTCCTAACGTTAAACTGAGCATTAATTCAATATCTCCAGCTATTTTCTTGGCCTGCTTATTGCTATTATCTCTTCTAGAAGTCGACCTTCGTTGTAAATATCTTACCTAGCTATTGTGAGAGAAGGGATAGAGGGTAGGGCACAAAACTATAAGTTCTTTGCTGTTCTTTCTTTCTTTCTTTCTTTCTTTCTTTCTTTCTTTCTTTCTTTCTTTCTTTCTTTCTTTCTTTCTTTCTTTCTTTCTTTCCTTCCTTCCTTCCTTCCTTCCTTCCTTCCTTCCTTCCTTCCTTTCTTCCTCCCTCCCTCCCTCCCTCCCTCCCTCCCCCCATTTTTCCTCCCTTCCATTTCCTTTTCCTTTCCTCTTTCTTCCTTCCTCCCTCCCTCCCTCCCTCCCCCATTTTCCTTTCCTTTCCTTTCCTTTCCTTTCCTTTCCTTTCCTTTCCTTTCCTTTCCTTTCCTTTCCTTTCCTTTCCTTTCTTTTCTTTTCTTTTCTTTTCTTTTCCATTCCTTCCTTTAATTTCCTATTTCTTCCTTCTTCCCTTCTTCATACTCTATTCTTCCTTCCTCCCATTTTTCCTCCTTTCCTTTCCTTTCCTTTCCTTTCCCTATTCATCCATTTACTTCCTTTCCTTATTCATCCATTTACTTCCTTTCCTTTCCTTTTTTCCTTCTTCCCTTCCTCATACTCTATTCTTCCTCCCTCCCTCCCATTTTTCCTCCCTTCCATTTTTCCTTCCTTCCTTCCTCCCTCCCTCTCTCCCTCCCCCATTTTTCCTCCCTTCCATTTTCCTTTCCTTTCCTTTCTTTTCCTTTCCTTCCTTTAATTTCCTATTCCTTCCTTCCTTTTTTCCTTCCTCATACTCTATTCTTCCTCCCTCCCATTTTTCCTCCTTTTCTTTTCCTTTCCTTATTCATCCATTTACTTCCTTTCCTTTCCCTTCCTTCCTGCCTTCCTTCTTCCCTTCCTCACTCTATTCTTCCTCCCTCCCTCCCATTTTTCTTCCTTTCCTTTCCTTTCCTTTCCTTTCCTTTCCTTTCCTTTCCTTTCCTTTCCTTTCCTTTCCTTTCCTTTCCTTTCCTTTCCTTTCCTTTCCCTTCCCTTCCCTTCCCTTCCCTTCCGTTCTCTTCTCTTCTCTTCTCTTCTCTTCTCTTCTCTTCTCTTCTCTTCTCTTCTCTTCTCTTCTCTTCTTTTCTTCCCTTATTCATCCATTTACTTCCTTTCCTTATTCATCCATTTACTTCCTTTCCTTTTCCTTCCTTCCTTCCTTCCTTCCTTCCTTCCTTCCTTCCTTCCTTCCTTCCTTCCTTCCTTCCTTCCTTCCTTCCTTCCTTCCTTCTTCCCTTCCTCATGCTCTATTCTTCCTCCCTCCCTCCCTCCCCAGAAAGAACAAAACAACCTTCAGGATGTTTACCTTATCTGAATGGTTAAGCTACCTGACCAAGCAAATCCCAATTTCATCCACTTTTCCGTACTCCCAAACACCCATAGTCTCTGAGGCCATGTAGCTCTACCTTAGCTGCTGAGATTCTGCTTCCTATGGCACATTTCTTCCTGAATTTTAGAGTAAAAGGCCAGTTTGGGCTAAATCCTGCCCTAGAAACCATGAGACAGAGAGCTCTAGTTTTGTCCTAGGCGTGAAAGCCTGCGGGATGACTTTGGGGCCAATCACCTGTAGACCCAGTCACTCTCTCTCAACTCAGCTCACCTCATAGGTCTGTTGTGGGGGAAAAGATGAAGTCAGGGAAGAAGTTCTTGAAAGTTGACATTGCTCATTGGGTTCTGCCCAGGGGTGAAATCCAGCAGGTTCTGGCGAACTGGTAGCGGGAATTTTGAGCAGTTCGGAGAACCATCAAATATCACCTCTGGCTGGTCCCAGAGTAGGGTGGGAATGGAGATTTTGGAACGGGGATATCCTTCCCCCAGGAGTGGGGTGGGAATGGGGATTTTGCAGTATCCTTCCCCTGGAGTGGGGTGGGAATGGAGATTTTGCAGTATCTTCCCTTGGAGTGAGGTGGGAATGGGGATTTTGCAGGATCCTTCCCCTGCCATGCCCACCAAGCCACGCCCACAGAACCGGTAGTAAAAAAAATGAAACGATTGGTTTTCTGCCTTTGAAAAACCAACCATTTCCTTCCTCTCAACCTTAAGCGTGTTCTTACAGTATTATCTCTGAATACAGGAAAAGAGGCTGCTTAATGAATTATTTCCCTCCTCTCCTCTCTGTTCCTTCATTTTCCCCAAATAGGAAGTTGTGGAGAGGAATTTTATAACTGAAGACCCTAAAGAGCCTGAGTAGCGTAGGGGAGTAATGCCTCCTATAAAGGCAGCATTTAAGATCCAGCTGCTGCAATTACTGGCGAGTTCAATCCCAGGCAGGCTCAAGGTCGACTCAGCCTTCCATCCTTTATAAGGTGGGTAAATTGAGGACCCAGTTTGTTGGGGGCAATAAGCTGACTTTGTATAAAATATAAATATACAAAAGTATGAAGGCTATTGCTTAACGCATTGTAAGCCGCCCTGAGTCTCCGGAGAAGGGCGGCATATAAATCAAATTTTTAAAAAAAAATGTATTTTAAATAAGACAACATCAGAAAGGCAGGCAAGGGACAATTGGATGGATGGATGGATGGATGGATGGATTTCACTACCCAACTATGTAACATAATCAGTGTTAGAAAATTTGGGGTTTGCTCTCTGTTTATGCACACAAGACTTGCCCCATTAGGATTGCTGGGAGTGTTTTTGGCGGTTTCATAATTTGGCTATTATTTACCATTTCATTGTTGGTCATTTGCTGTATAACTCACAAGGTATCGTCACTTTTAATTGAGTCTTCTGGTAAATTTAGAACTTAAAAAAGTCCAGGAAGTTTTAGATGAGAACAAGCCTTCAGCCAGTTCTTTTTGCATTTTCAGTCCTATTTTTTATTTCTAATTTTTTTTTTTTTCATGATCGTTTAATCAAGCCTGGCTTTCCATGGCTAGAAAACATGATAAACACAGAGGCACTTTTTAAAATTTTAAAACAACAATGGCATGTTATTTGAGCATCAGGAAGAGCAGCTGAGCAAATGCTAGAGAGGAAGGGTCTTGGCAAAGGAACACCTCATATATATATATATATTTATTGAACAGTAGCCAGGCATCGTTCTGCTGAGCGGCTTGAAAAGAAAGTTGGACCCATAACAAGCAATCATTATTCATGTAATTTTGAGCACCTCAGCATTTGCTGAAGGAAATATCTTCTGCATAGAAATGTTGGGATGTAGGCAGTGGTGAAATTCAATTTTTTTTACTACCGGTTCTGTAGGCATGGCTTGGTGGGCGTGGGTGGGCATGGCAGGGGAAGGATACTGCAAAATCTCCATTCCCTCCCTACTCCAGGGGGAAGGATACTGCAAAATCCCCATTTCCTCCCCACTCCAGGGGAAGGATATTGCAAAATCTCCATTCCCACTCCACTCCAGGGGAAGGATACTGCAAAATCCCCATTCCCACCCCACTCTGGGGCCAGCCAGAGGTGGCATTTGTCGTTTGTTTTTTTTAAAAAATTGATTTATATGCTGCTCTTCTCCGAAGACTCAGGGCGGCTTACAATGCGTTAAGCAATAGCCTTCATACTTTTATATATTTATACAAAGTCAGCTTATTGCCCCCACAAACTGGGTCCTCAATTTACCTACCTTAGAAAGGATGGAAGGCTGAGTCGACCTTGAGCCTCGAACCTTGCAATAATTGCAGACAACTGGATCTTAATAACAGGCTATTCAGCCGGTTGAGCTATCTGAGGCTCTGAGATTTTGCAGTATCCTTCCCCTGCTACACCCACCAAGCCACACCCATAGAACCGGGCTTACATCCTGTGAGGGACACCATCAAACAATAGCACCTGCCCAACCCACTTCCTTGGGTAATAGAAGGAAAGGTTGATAATAATGCCAAATCCAGTCCCAACATCTGGCTGACTGTGCAACTGGCCATAATAAATAAAAGTAGAATAACTGTGGCAAAAGAAAGCAAAGAGAGTACCAATAGCAATAGGTTCCTTGAATGCAACCCCGAAACATTTGGAGCACCACTTAAAAAAACCATTGGTCAAATCCAGCCTAGACATCTGGCTGACTGTGCAACCAACGATCATAATAGTAGGTTGGTGGAAGAAGAAGAGCAAATTTCTCTGGAGAATAAACACTGCTAGAGATATGTTGCCCTACTTTGGGATAATGCAAATATAAAGCCATCAAAGTTTAATGTATTCTCAGCATCTTGGGCCTCTGTCAGCAATCACTGATGGCATTTCATAATCTCATTGTTAATGATTTATCATCGTTGGTAAGACACTCCTGTGGCATAACTAAGCACAACTCAATTTTAATCTTCACTAAGAAACACCCCTCCCCCCACACCTTTGCTTAAATTGAGGTTTCTGCTCCTATTTCCTGGTGATCCTTCTCTTGCAATGGCATTGTCAAGGACTCAAAGTTTTCATTTTGCCTTGTTGATAGAATAGAGTAGAGTAGAGTAGAGTAGAGTAGAGTAGAGTAGAGTAGAGTAGAGTAGAGTAGAGTAGAGTAGAGTAGAGTAGAGTAGAGTAGAGTGTAGAGGAGAGAAGAGAAGAGAAGAGAAGAGAAGAGAAGAGAAGAGAAGAGAAGAGAAGAGAAGAGAAGAGAAGAGAAGAGGAGTAGAGTAGAGTAGAGTAGAGTAGAGTAGAGTAGAATAGAATAGAATAGAATAGAATAGAATAGAATAGAATAGAATAGAATAGAATAGAATAGAATAGAATAGAATAGCCGAGTTGGAAGGGACCTTGAAGGTCTTCTAGTCCAACTCCCTGTTCAGGCAGGAAATCCTACACCATTTCAGACAAATGGTTATCCAACATCTTCTTAAAAACTTCCAGTGTTGGAGCATTTATAACTTCTGGAGGCTCCCACAATCCGGGTCCTCATTTTACCTACCTCGAAAGGATGGAAGGCTGAGTCAACCTTGAGCCTGGTGAGATTTGAACTTGCAGTAATTGCAGGCAGCTGGCAACTAAGTGCTAAGTGTTTCTAGCCTGCTGGCCTTAACCAGTAGACAAAACTGGCTGAGGTTATGTAAATGTTGCCTGTTTGCTTACTTTATGGCTCTGTGTGCAGTTGAAACTGAAAAAATAAGAAATTCTATTTAATTTTGTCTCTAGTTTGAAAATGCTTCCGGATTTTGTGTTTGCAATGAGGGGGAAAAATATGAAAAAATATTAGTGCAAGGGTTGACATTGTGGTGTAAAGAAAATAATCTTATACTTAACACCAAAAAAAAAAAAAAATCTAAAGAACTTATAATTGACTTCAGGAGGAAGAGAGATGAACATTTTCCATTGTACATAAATGGTGAGGAGGTGGAGAGGGTGGGTAGTTTTAAATTTCTGGGCATTTATATCTTGGAGGACCTCTCGTGGACTGTTAACATGCTTGTGAAGAAGGTACAGAGGAGGCTATACTTCCTGAGAATGCTCAGGAAGATAAATCTATCTCAGCATCTACTTCTGTCCTACCATCGCAGCACCATTGAGAGTGTCCTGACATACGGCATTCTTGCATGGTACGGGAGCAGCTCTATAGCGGACAGAAAAGCTCTACAGAGAATCATTAAAACTGCCCAGAATATAATCGGACCCCAGCTACCAGTCTTGGATGACATTTTCGAATCTCGCTGTTTGAGAAAGTTGCATAACATTCTCAAAGATTCTTCCCATCCTGCTTACAATCTTTTTGGACTGTTGCCTTCCGGCAGAAGATACAGAATAAGTAAAACTCGGACCACACGTTTTCTGAATAGTTTTTATCCCAGAGCTATAATTGCACTCAACAATGAACTAAAGGGTGAGTTATTCCCTTTAGTGAATCAGTGAGCTGTTGGACAACATTACTTGGTCTGTTGTGTGGATGTTTGGGTGGTTTTAGGGATGGGGAATTGGGTGGGTGTGTTTGGGGATTGTTATGTGTGTTGGACCTGGTCTTTGGGTGTTAAGTGAATTTGTTGTATGGGTATACTATGTATACCCGTACAATGACAATAAAGTTATTTTTATTATTAAGATTTGGGAGTGACAATAGATAGCTTTGAAATGCATAAATGGAAGTCACCAAGAAGGTCAAGGCTCATTCCGAATGTAGGGTATGGAACAATGGATTGTCAAATTCTGATAGAATGTTAGAAAAAAAATTGTAAGAATAAGAGCAAATCAGTAGTAGAATCTACTTAAATTAGAGAAAGTCCCCTTGACGGAAGCCAAGGCTAACGGGTCATTGTTCTGGCTGTTTTAGTTTGGATTCTTATACCGAGAAGAGCCTAATAACCCAGGATCTTAGTGTCCCCTCTTAATTCTTAATTCTATGATTCTATAATTTACGTTTGGCTGTAATCACCCTTCTATTCAGGAATTAAGCTTTTGAAGCATTGATTATTTCATAAAGTCTGACAAAAGCCCGCAGAAACTAATATAGAAGGACAATACCTATTTTGCATAACTTAATTCATTTTGATGTGGAACAGATGAACATGCAAATCTATGTTGCTACAAAGAAGAGAGTTGGGTTTTTTTTTTTTTTTTGAACTGCCAAATGACTATCTCGGACTGCCTCCAAAGAAGAAGACTCTATTATTCCTCATTAAATCAAACCTGCTGGATTTTGTAAAATGCGGCATGAACTCAAAGCAATAAGGTAAACAACTTGCTTTTGGGTAAAAGATGTAATTCAATAAGAAAAAAAAAAAAATCTTCTGGCAGCTTGTGACTCTGGAAGGAGATGGAAAAGATGCAGGGAAAAGATATGAAGCAAATTTAGGATGACATATCTTCAGATTGAAATCCTACCTGGGTTTTATATGTTTCTTGGTTCACTCTACTCCAGCTTCTGTTTCAGGAAAAAAAAAAAACCCTGAAATCTGGATTTTTTTTTTTCCTTCCTTGCTTGTTGTGTTCGCTGGCCATTTTTGGAAAAAAAGTTTTATTTATTGTCCTCGTACAACGAAATTAAATGCCATCTTCAGTGTACATCTATATTCTATATTTTATTATATAAATAAAAATGTAAATATTCGTTTGTTCAAAATCTTAAATCTCTGAACGTTCTTCACCGATTGCTTTGAAATTTTGACACAACGTTGCATTCGAATACGCACGTGTTTTTATATACCTATTATTATATAGATGTCACACCTGTGACAGGTAAAAATGGTAAAAACATGCCGTTTTGAAAAACAGCGCCATCTGTTGGACGTAAAAGCAACACACGCTATATTAAATCTTTTACGACTTTAACGTCGCAGCACCACAATGGCAGGCACGGGCCGGATCTTTTTCCCTCAGCGCTGCCACCGCCAAACTCACAAGCAAAATGGCAGGAAATGTCAAATGCTGCAAAACATCCTCCTGACTAACGGAGTATGCCATACCTTTGGCAGAGACCCCGATGCCGCCTGTGGTGCGGAGAGCTGCGAAGGTGAAGGCGGTTATACCGGCAAGCCGGAAAACTAGCTCTTACACCCGCGGCAAAGTATTCTCGGAGGCGTCTGATGATGAAACCTCCGGATGGCTGCTGGATTCAAATTATTTGTTGGCTAACCAAACTGGTTCTGCCCCCCGTGCCCTCCCTTCACCCCCCCACCCCCCATGTTATTCTTACCTTTTATTTGGCCCCACCCCCAATCTATTGCTGCCTACTGAGTCCCAGCTGATGGCTAGAGGGAAAAAAACTGTTTAAACTCCTGCCGTGGGGCTTCAAAGGGCCGCCCTACAGCTGATCAGTGGTAAAAGAGCCTGGATAGGTCAGCATTGTAATTAACACCAGATGTTTGCAATTACTGCATGTTCGAATCTCGCCAGGCTCAAGGTTGACTCAGCCTTCCATCCTTTCTAAGGTAGATAAATTGAGGACCCAGTTTGTGGGGGTAATAAGCTGACTTCAAAATTTTTCCCTACTGGTTTTGTGGGCGTGGCTTGGTGGGCGTGGAAGGGAAAGGATACTGCAAAATCTCCATTCCCTCCCCACTCCTGGGGAAAGGATATTGCAAAATCCCCATTCCCTCCCCACTCTGGGGCCAGCCAGAGGTGGTATTTGCCGGTTCTACTCAAAATTTCTGTTACCGGTTCTCCAGAACCTATCAGAACCTGATGGATTTCACCCCTGAACCAATGATCCTCTGGGCAATAATGTTAACCCTCTGGAGTGCTGTCCTATCTGCCACCGTGCAATTAGCAAAGCATACACAGGTGCAATAAGTTAAAATACTCTCTATGGTGCAGTGGTAGAAGGTCACCAGCAGGTGTGGGTTTTTTTCAAAAAAAAATCACCTTCAAAAAAATCTGACCAGAAACAGAGAGAAAAGAACAAAGTTTTTCAGATACAAAAAGTCATGAGATGAGTTTGAGAATTAGTCAAAATTGGATGTCTAGGGAGACGAACAGAATAACAGACTTCGAAGAGACCTTTGAGGGAATTGCTCGTAATGGAATTAGTGCAGTGGTAATCTTTGTCCTTTAGTATTTGGCACTAACAGATTTATTTATGTCTTAATTTATGAAGGCAACTCTGAGCCGCTTAAACTGCATTAATGCAGCAATGAGATTAAAATAGGTTATAGAACAACATGGACTAGCCATAATCACATAATCCCCAATGAGGTCCAAAAATCAGTTCTTTGGGAGCAATCAAAATTTACAAGCTCCCCAAGGATTTTCTGGAAGAGACACAGGTTTTAATCACCTTCTGGAATGCTAGTAAGGATGAGATTCCTTTGTCTCAGGGGTGTCAAACTGGATTTCATTGAGGGCCACATCAGGGTTATGTTTGACCCTGGCGGGGTGTGTGTGTGTATGGCCAGCTCGACATAACTCGTGTCAGGGGCACTTGTTGTGGCCAAGCGCTAAGGCAGGATTTTCCTCAGACTTCCCTCCCTCTCATTATAATCTCCTTCCTTCCTTCCTTCCTTCCTTCCTTCCTTCCTTCCTTCCTTCCTTCCTTCCTTCCTTCCTTCCTTCCTTCCTTCCTTCCTTCCTTCCTTCCTTCCTTCCTTCTCTTTTCTTCTTCTTTCCCATCTTTCCTTCTTCTTCTTTGTCTTTCCTCTCTCCCTTTCTCCTTTCCTGTCCCTTCTTGGATGCTCAAATACAAAATTTAAGCACCCCTGTGGGCCAGATTCAGTCAGTGGGCCTTGAGTAGGACCCCTCTGCTTTATCTCAATGGTTATGCTAGCACAGAAGAGGATAGTTACAAAGAAATCTACTGGCAATACTTCCTAATGTTTGGGAAGCATAGCAAGCCTTCTCTCCAAGATCTTAACCAAGAGGCAGATTTAACTCAGTGTAGGTGGTCTGGAAGATATCCAGGTCCTGAGCCTTTAAAATGTTAACCAGAACCAGAACCTTCTAGATTGTACCTAGAAGGTTACTACTAGCAGTGCATCTCTTAAAGCAGATTCAACAAGTTTGGTGAAGTGGTAAAGGCACCAGGTTAGAAACCAGGAGGATGTGAGTTATAGTCCCATCTTGGTTGGAAAACTGGTTGGGTGACTTTGGGCCAATCACCAGGAGACTGGGAGTTCTAGTACCACATTAGGCATGAAAACCAGCTGGGTGACTTTGGGTCAATCACCAGGAGACGGGAAGTTGTAATCCTACCTTAAGCATGAAAGCTGGCTGGGTGATTCTGAGCCAATCATCAGGAGATTGGGAGTTCTAGTACCACCTTAGGCATGAAAGCCAGCTCTGTGACTTTGGGCTAGTCTCTCTCCCTCTCTCTCTCTCTCTCTCTCTCTCTCTCTGCCCAATTCACCTCACAGAGTTGTTGTGTGAAAAATAGGACGAAGGAATATTATATATGTTTGCCGCCTTATTTATAAATACGAAAGGTGAGATAAAAATTTAATAAATGAATCTACAGCACATCAATGGAAAGGAGTATCAGGGATCTACCTACTGTTTCAGTGGGTAAAAAAAAAATTACTGTCATCAATGCAGAACAGTAGGTAGATTGATACCAGAACAGGATGGGATAATTAAACCAAGTAATGAGAGAACCCAAATTTGCAGTGAGGCCGTGTTTGTCACCAGACATGTTGTTGTGCAAGATTTATTCCCAACACAAGCTTTCGATAAAGAAAACATCTGTTGCAAGTGGCACAAAAGCGAGGGGGGGAAAGAAAGGTTTCGGCATGGCATGAATATGAAAATATCTGTTTTTAAAGTGGGCTTGAAACAGAATGGAACACAGGGGAAAAAAAAAGATTTTTCATGGATCGTTTCTGTTGAGGAATTCGCAGAGCAAGGGTGTGTACATGAAAGCGACTGAGAGCAATTGTGAATAACCACAGCCAACACACAGATACACTGAGTTGTGCTTACTTTTAGGAAATAGTAACAAGGCACAGTCCAATAAACAGTGCAGGTCATACACAGATAAAGCAGTAGATAGTACAACAATAGTCCAGGGATATTCCAGTAACAAAGTCTTCTTACCAGTTGTTGCAGTCATACACAATAAACAGTTGCAAACAGTAGCAAACACAGCAAATAGCAGTAATGATCAGCAAAGAGCAATAATGGTCATCAAAGAGAAACAAAGCATGTTTCAAGCTCCCTCTTAAGGACATTGGCTACAGAGCAAACCAATCAGGACACAGTATGATGTAATACAGCAATACAGTCTTATAGCTATATTGAGGTTTTATATATTTCCAACCCAACACGCTAGGTAACTATCATTTCCTAACAGTTTCTATTTTTTGGTATTGTGTCGATCGCTTCCAATAACCTCCAGCAATCGGTTCAAATCGCTCTCCCGAAGTTTGAGAAGTTTCATAACCTGTCTGGTCAGAGGAAAGAAGGGGAGACGAGTAGGCCCCCTTTTTAAAAACCATGCCTTGATTGAATTTAAAACATGATGGAGCAGATGGCCTTTTCTCTCTTTGTGGATAGAAGGGAAGGAAAAGGAAAAACGGAAGAAGGCATTTGAAGGGGGCTGCTAATTAGTGACAGTTTTAATTGCGTCTTGCTTTGGAGCTGGGGTGATACGCAAGACAGCTGCACATTGGGAAAAGCCAGCAGGCTATCATCTGGGCTGTTTCAAGCAGCACACACCCACAATACACAGACCTTAGTGGAAGTGGTAGTCGAGCGGCTCTTAATGGGTCTAAGTCTACACGGAGGGAAGTAAGCAGTGGGGTCTTACTCCCAGTACTCTTCAGTATTTTATTTTATTTAGTTAGTTTGTCAAACATGTACAAGATAATAGGAATAACTGTGGATAGGAATACAGGAAATGGGGACAAATAAATGGGGACAGTAGGACAGGGATGGTAGGCATGCTGGTGCACCCCTTACAGAACTCTTAGGAATGGGATGAGGTCAACAGTAGACAAAACTAAAGGGCCACCATCATTGAGCTGTCGGACAGTATTACTTGGTCTGTTGTGTGGATGTTTGGGTGGTTTAGGGGTGGGGAATTGTGGTGAGTGGGAGTGTGTTTGGGGATTATGTGTGTGGGACCTGGTCTTTGGGTGTCAAGTAAATTTCATTGTATGTGTATACTGTGTACACACATACAATGACAATAAAGTTTATTTATTTTTATTATTTAAGGTTAAATTTAAAGCCATTAGAGTTTAGTTTTAATGGTAGTTTGTCATGTACCACTGAATCAAAGGCTTTGCAGAGGTTTATGTAAATTGTGTCTATTGCTTTATCTTGGTTGAGTACATATGTACTAGTCATTCATGACTCTAGGGGGCAGTGCTCATCTCCGTTTCAAAGCTGAAGAGCCAGCGTTGTCTGAAGACATCTCCATGGTCATGTGGCCAGCATGACTAAACACCAAAGGCGCACGGAATGCTGTTACCTTCCCACCAAAGGTGATCCCTATTTTTCTACTTGCATTTTTTACATGCTTTCAAACTGCTAGGTTGGCAGAAGCTGGGACAAGTCACGGGAGCTCACCCCGTTATGCGGCACTAGGGATTCGAACCGCTGAACTGCCGACCTTTCTGATCGACAAGTTCAGCATCTTAGCCACATAGCCACCGCGTCCCTCTTGACATTATATTAGGAATGCATTATTGTTAGTGTAGGAGAAAATTAGAGAACAACATTACTTGAGGATACCAGTCTGGCTTTCAACAATGGAAGCAGTGATTCACCCAAATGTTATTAACATGGAAAATATTGTTAGATACAAAGATATTGTGAATGTAACGGGGGCATTCAAAACTAAACAAGAATTGAGTGATCAAGGATTGATATGGCATGGTATTCACAAGTGCAGATACATCCTAGATATGAGACAGATGTCAAACTATCTGGTTTTTATAATGAACTAACAGCACTAGACAAGATATTAACAGGGACAGAAGGAAAATAGATAAAGAAAACGTACAGCTACTTATTAGACATGAAATTGGAAGAAGAACAAGTAGACAATGATAGTATGGGCAAAAAAGTTATGGTTATACAATACAGTTAGACAAATGGCAGAAACTGTGGGATAGGAACTATAAATTAACAATGTCAACCGCATACAAAGAAAACCTGTATAAGATGTTTTATAGATAGCATTTTGCACTAGCGAGATTGGCAATGATGTTAAAAGATAAGTCAGCTAAATGCTGGAATGCTGATACCTGGGTCATATGCTTATACTAAGCACCAAAGCCAACCGAAGACAATAGCTGGTGGGCTGGAAAAAAAAAAAGACTGAAGAAGTTTCCAATGATGAACATCAAGACAATTTTTACATTTGCCCTTTCTGATTCACTTCCACGGAGATAAATTTGAACCGACAGCCTCCGGGCCTTTTCTCAAAGAAGCCAAAAGCCACTCTTGGTAAGGCCCGGAATATGGTTTACGCGCTCTCTTCCAGGAGAATGAAGCTTGCAATGATCTACAGCCCCACACACCCAAGCATTTTAAAGTATAATAAATTGAATGGGTGGGCAGCTGGAAATGAAATTTGTCTCACTCATCAGAGGAGACAGACGGAATTTATTGATAGTGCCGCTTCACTCGGAGAAGTGAGGCGAGTTGGCCGTGGATTTGCCGGTGTTTTGAGCCATCTCCGGTCCACCACGGGTGAGAATGTTGGAGATTACTTTTTAAGAGATCTTGGGGGGTTTCTCTAATGGGTGCTGCAAACTCCAGTAGATGTCAGCAAAATTGTGATGGATGCTGCTTATTTGACAACAGTCTATTTTCAGCTTTTGCCATCCATCATTTCGATGACATCTTCTCCCCAAAGATGCCAAAGTCAGACAGTAGGAAGCTTCAGATCTGACTTCGGCACTGCAGCCTGGGCATAAGGAGATTAAAAGCAGGCTAGTGATAGAACAGAAGTACCAGCTGATGAGAACTACCGTATTTTTTGGAGTATAAGATGCACCTTTTTTCCCCTAAAAGGGGTTGAAAATTTAGATGAGTCTTATACAATGAATGTAGCCCCGCCCACCCACTGGCCCCCACCCTTTAGCCTCTGCCTCCCAGCAGTTACCTCCTTGCAGCAAGCAGCAAGAAGAAACAGCTTGTTTCAGCTTCAGCACAGCCTAATCAGCACAAGTTCATTAGATCGGCTTCCCGACTCTCAGCTGTTTTGCTCTCAGCTGTTTTGCCTCTGCTGCTTGCTGCAAGGAGGTAAATTGCTGGAGCAGATTTTTTTTTTCTTGTGCTAATCAAGCTATGCTGAAAACGAAAATGAAAGTAAAGCAGGCTGTTTGCTGTTTGCTGCAATGAGACAAAATTGCTGGGAGGCAGAGGCAGATTTCTTTTTCTTGTTTTCCTCACCAAAAAAGGTAGGTGCGTCTTATACTCCGAAAAATACGGTAATATCATTTCTCGAGTATTTCCCACCCTCCTCTGGAAATAGGCTTATATTTCCTTCCTTCTGTTTTGCAATGTTTGAGAATTTCTTCGGAATTTCTCTTGGTAGGATCAATGTCCATGGAGGTTCTCGGTCATCCAAATCATGGCTGTTCCAAAGGTGCTTTTTTTCCAATATTTCCAAAATAAATTGGACTTTGCTTTTTTCTTGAAGAGGTTTTGCTTCTCATCCAAGAAGCTTGTTCAGTTCTGACTGAATGGTGGAGAATCGAAGGGCCCAATTCAGAGGTAGGTTGCATATATTCTTACCACCAGTTTGCCCCGCCCACGCATGCACACTTCGCGCCCACGTGCACCTTTCGCGCATGCACTTTGCTATTGCGTGTGCCATGCACCCGGCCTTGAAAATGTGGCTAAATAGGATGGTATTACGCTGGGGCGGGTGGGCCAGCCCACCCACAGTCGCCACTACCATTTCGCTCGAACCTTGCGAATACCACTGTTAGGAATTTGTTATTGCCCAACTGGTTGGTCAGGAAATATATAAACCGACATTGTGTGTTTGTAGCTAAAAGTATTATGTAGCTTTAAAAACTGTGTTGCATCATCCTGCATCCTGATTGGCTGAGCTCTGTAGCCAATGTACTTAAGGAGAGCTGAATTATGGTTTGTGTGGACACTACACCATTTTACCTGCTGATATGCTGTAACGCTAGATTTGATCTCTCAGCATGATCACTGCTTGCTATTTATTGCTTCTCTAATATTTATTGACTGTTTTTATATTGAACTGTGTTCCTGATTGAAACTAAAGAAGATCTGATTTATTGTATTTTATTACAACTGGTAAGAAGACTTTATATGATCTTTCTCTCACTTTATATGTGTGTGACTTGGATTGCTTTTGGACTATGATTTTGCTTTTTCCCTAAAAGTAAAATATTATAAAAACCCAGTGTGCTTGTATGTGAACTGTTATTATCCACATTCTCAGTCGCTTTCGTGCATAAACTCAAAGGGTACTCTGCTCGATAACCCACAACATGTGTTATGAGCCAAGATTATCCTTAACAACCATCACTGGCCCATTTGGCAAAAGAAAGTTCAGAAATGTATAGGCTGGAAACATGAGGAGGAGGCTTTCATCCTGCAGGGGACAGACAATGGCTAAGCTGAGGATGATGAATGATGACATAGAGGAGAATCTTAAAACGGAAGTTAGAAACCCTGGGCTGTTGTCAAAGTTTTCAGAATGTAATGTTTTGCTACTTTATTCTGCGTCTATGGGAAGCGGAATCTCCAGAAACCAAATTTGCTACTTCTCCTACTGATGGTAATTTATCATAGAAAGCAATTGGACAGCCATAGAGGTCCTCTGTGATAGGAACTCAAGACAGGGACTTATCTTAAAAGTTTTGGGGCTATTTATACCATGTTCTCTGTTCTGCCTGTTTTCTTCTTCTCTTGATATTTGTGATTTTTTTGACTTTCTTTCGGTTGCTTCCTACTGACTTTCGATAGACTGGCCTCCCTCCTTGGCAATGTATGGATGTGTGAAGATACTATCTGTTCAGCCATTCATTCCCTATTTCCAGCAGAAACTGGGGCAAAGCAACATCTTTCCTTCTGTAGAAAGTTGTCACCCACCCCTCTCCTAAAAGAATGAATTCTTTTGAGGAATATTTAAAAAGGCAGATTATTATATTTCCTAAAGGGAGAAATGGAGAAACATGCTCTTGGAGACAGAAAGCAGCCCCCATCTTCCTTAATAGCCCACAACAGATGTCAGCACTTAAGAGATAAAGAGCTTATTGAAAGAAACCAAGTATCTAGGTAGCTCTATTCATAGGCAAATACCCTCAATCAAGATCCAACATAGGGCAAGGCCATTAAGCCACAATAGGAATTGCCCAACACCCTTTAAGAACAGCCCCCTCATTGCATCACCTTCAGAAACTTCAACCAAACCTAGCTCAGATAAATGCCTAAGATTTGTACTTTGCCTATAGAGCCAGCTATGAACCCTACATAACCTCTACATGGCCTCATGGGAGTCTGACAATAGCCAATAGAATACATGTTCTTACACAGGAACAGGAAGCTCAAGTGCAAAGCCCAAGAGAAGGTATAAAAAAAAAACCCACTCTCAACTCCATGTGGTCAGCTGCTCAGGACTTCAAGCCCATATGGTTCTATTCATCAATAAATCCTCTTTCCTCCCGTGGGCTTCAAAATTTTTAGCAAGCGGTTCTCTGCCCAGTTGCTGGTGAATGTGCCCACAGTGGGCGTGGCCTAGTCAGCCTCCTACACCACGGCAGGGTGGGGTGTTTTTGCCCTCCCCGGGCTCCAGATGCTTTCCTCGAGCCTCCGGGAGGGCTAAAACGGCCTCCACAGGCCCCGGAAGCCCTCTGGAGGCTGGAAATGGGCCCCTTTCCAGCCTTCCCAAACTTCCGGTAGGTCCGTTTTTCACCCTCCCCAAGCCTCTGCACATATCCTGCACTTACCTTCATTCAAAATGGGCTGCATGGGGATTCCTGGGAGGGGTTTTTGAAACCCACCACTGCTTTATATTTTATTTATTTATTTTATTATTAAAATTTATATGCCGCCCTTCTCCCGTGGGACTCGGGGCGGCTCACATAGTTAAAACAACAATGATAAAATTCTAAAATACAGTCCAATTTAAAATCCCCAAGATTAGAACCCCATAATCGGTCAAGGAATTTGGTGAAACAGCCATGTCTTCAAGCCAGCACGGAAAGTGCGGAGATCGGGAGCTGTCCAGAGCTCGGTGGGTAACCCATTCCGGAAGGTCGGTGCAGCCATAGAGAACTCCCTCATCCTGGGGGTCGCCAGCCGACATTGTCTGGCCGATTGCACCCGGAGGAGGGCAGTTCTATGAGAACGCACAGGGCAGTGGGAGGCCGGTAGGAGGTGGTCCTGCAAGTACCTTGGGCCCATGCCATGAAGGGCTTTATAGGTGAGTACCAGCACCTTGAAGTGGATCCGGAAGGCCACCAGCAGCCAGTGCAGTTCACGCAGGAGAGGTGTTGCCCGGGAGTAATGGGAAGCTCCCATAACAACCCACACGGCTGCATTCTGGACCAGCTGGAGCCTCCAGATGCACCCCAAGGGCAGCCCCATGTAGAAGGCATTGCAGTAATCCAACTGAGAGACAATGAGAGCTTGAGTGACTGTGCTTTCCTTTTTCCACTGATAACGGAAGCTTATGATTCAAGGACTTTCTTGAGTTGCAAGAACTGTATGACTTAATATCATCGCACTTTTAACTTTTAATGTATTCAGAACAGTTTGTTCAACAGCTTTTCAGAAGGAAAGAAGAGCTATGGGGGGGGGGAGGAGAAAAACACACAGTTCTAGGCAGTTTGAAATGCCAGGTTTAACAACTGCGTTTAAATCTGCAAGACACGTTAAGCCAAAGCACGGTTCGATTTTATTTTTATTTATTTATTTTGCACAAACCCCAGCTTTTGCAACGTACAACTCAGTTTAGTGATTTTTAGACTGACTTAGTGGTGGCTTAAAGCATGTTTTTGTTAAGCCCTGTAGGCAGACTGTTTATTACTTTAGCTAGCTTATTCTTAAAATGCATGTTTCTACATTCTAACACATTACACTTTAGCATTCGCAATTGTTAGCAGGCTACATTATTGGACGTGCGAGGCAGAAATTGGTGAGAACTGACATCGCAAGCATCCAAAGGAATGTTTTAGTGACCGCAGAGAAAAATGTTATGCCATCACTGCACATTTATATTTAAGAACCATTTATCAACAGTATAAAAGAGCACAATGCTAAGTGTTTTCCTGACTCAGCTGATGATAAAGATATATTTGCCAGTCCTATTACAAATTGCATCACGTTAAACAAGCTTGCATAGAAAAACGGCATCAGATGAGGTCACTCACTATGTTTTCCCGAAAATATGTCTTCAGTGGTGAAATTCAATTTTTTTTACTACCGGTTCTGTGGGCGTGGCACAAACTCCTTTCTCACATCACCACTTCTTACAGTCTCGCATTAAGTACAAGGCAATGGACTCACGCTAAATCTTTCCCGCGGCTTCCAAGACATTTTGTTCCACCCGAGAAGCGTTCTTTCCCCTTTCTATTAGATGATCGCATTTCCAGGTAGCGCCAGCTTCATTGGGCTTCAGTGGCTTGATTCAGCCATTGTGATTTATGCAGACTTTGATGAATGGCAGAGTGAGGTTAATTGGTTCGGAAGCTTTTTCTAGCGTACTGGATTAATTCTGAAAAATGCACCTTCGCTGGGAAATGAGAAATCAGCACATGAGGATTGCAGGACAAACAGGAATGTCCAGGATCATTTCCACCAACGCCGACAGGGCAAACAACTAGAATATGAATCAAGAGCAGAGCCCATTCCTTAAAAGCTCTTATGATGTCACCTCATTTGGAGAATGAAACATCTGCAAGAAAACGATCAAGCTTAGAGAGCACCAAGGACCCCTCAGGTAGACCCTTCCTTGCATGGGAAGGACAAGAGCAATTTAGGCATTCTTCTGAGTTGTAGAGCAAGGGTGTTCAACCCTGGCAACTTTTAAGACTTGTGGGCTTCCACTTCTACATGCTGGCTGGGGAAATCTGGGAGTTGAAGTCCACAAGTTCTGCCAAGGTTGGATATCCATGCTGTAGAATCTTGTGAAAAGAAGGTGACTTCCGTATCACAAAGCAATGAACCTCTTAAATTTTTCTGCCCATAAATCTTCTCTAGTCTTTCATATCTTTAGAATAGAATAACAGAGTTGGAAGGGACCTTGGAGGTCTTCTAGTCCAACCCCCTGCCCAGGCAGGAAACCCTACACCACTTCAGACAAATGGTTATCTATCATCTTCTTAAAAACTTCCAGTGTTGGAGCATTCACAGCTTCTGCAGGCAAGTTGTTCCACTGATTAATTGTTCTAACTGTCAGGAAATTTCTCCTTAGTTCTAAATTGCTTCTCTCCTTGATGAGTTTCCACCCATTGCTTCTTGTTCTGCCCTCAGGTGCTTTGGAGAATAGCTTGACTCCCTCTTCTTTGGGGCAGCCCCTGAGATATTGGAACATGGCTATCATGTCTCCCCTAGTCCTTCTTTTCATTAAATTAGAAATACCCAGTTCCTGCAACTGTTCTTTATATATTTTAGCCTCCAGTCCACTAATCCTCTTGGTTGCTCTTCTCTGCCCTCTTTCTAGAGTCTCCACATCTTTTTTACATCGTGGCGACCAAAACTGAATGCATTATTCCAAGTGTTGCCTTATCAAGGCATTATAAAGTGGTATTAACACTTCACGTGATCTTGATTCTATCCCTCTGTTAATGCAGCCCAGAACTGTGTTGGCTTTTTTGGCAGCTGCAGCGCACGGTTGGCTCATATTTAAGTGATTCTCCACTAGGACTCCAAGAATCCTCTCACAGTTACTACTATTGAGCAAGGTACCACCTATACTGTACCTGTGCATTTTGTTTTTCTTGCCTAAATGTAGAACCTTACTTTCTTCACTGTTCAATTTCATTTTGTTAGATCGCACCCAGTGTTCATGTCTGTCAAGATCAGTGTTTCTCAACCTTGGTAGCTTGAAGATGGGTGGACTTCAAGCTACCAAGGTTGAGAAACACTGATCAAGATCCTTCTGAATCTTAAGCCTATCTCCCAGAGTGTTAGCTATTCATGCCAGCTTGGTGTCATCAGCATCTTGGTATGCTTGTCCCAAAGTGTGTCTTTCCAAAAGACAACTGGACTTTCTTGGTCTTCTCCTTGAAATTCTTCAGGAATGGAAGAAGTTTCTTGGATGAGAAGCAAAACTTTTCAAGGACTAAAAAAACCCAAGGAAGTCCAGTTGCCTTTTGGAAAAAGCACCTTGGAGACAACCATGACTTGATTAACAATCTCTACAGACACTTGATATGTTTGGTGTTCTAATGGCTGTTTTAATTCCTGCGCAAGCTGCACTGGCTCCTGGTGGTCTTCCGGGTGTGCTTCAAAGTGGTGGTGACCATCTTTAAAGTGCTCCATGGCTTAGGACCTGGGTACTTATGAGACCGCCTTCTGCTGCCGATAGCCTCCCACCGGCCAATATGCTCCCACAGGGAGGGATTCCTCAGGGTGCCATCAGTCAAACAATGTTGACTGGCAGCCCCCAGGGGGAGAGCCTTCTCTATGGGGGCACCTGCCCTCTGGAACGAACTGCCCCTGGAGATACGGATGATCCCTGACCTACGCACCTTTCACCGTGCCCTCAAGATGCTATTATTCCAACAAGCGGGACTGACCTAGACATGAGTTTTAATTGGGGTTTATTTTTAATAATTAGGCCAATGGTTTAATACATTTTTTAAAATGTTTTAAATTTTGTATTTGGACCTGTTTTATTGTTGGCTGTGCACCACCCTGAGTCCTTCGGGAGACGGTCGGTATAGAAATTGAATAAAATCTAAATCTAAATCTAAATCTAATTCATGACATTTTTTTGCTGCTTCAGGAATCATATGTCAGCACTTCAAGCTGCATTTACTCTAGTGCTGACATAAGGAGGAGAAGCGGAGGCGTCTGGAAAGGGACGTTTGACTTTTCACCTACTTATTTTCCCTGGAGATGATATCCCCTAGGAGATGGGATGGGAGGGGGGAAATTCCTTTGAGCTGGAGCAGTAGATTAGGGGCAGAGCGACTTGGAATTTGGCCAATGAGTGCAGAAGAGTGGGGGGAAAAAAGGGAAGGTTTTGGGTCAGGAAGCCAGTGTTGGCTACGATGGAGTCGGGTATAGGTTGTTGTGCTTAATAAATGAGAGATTTTATCAAAGACATTTTGTGGAAATGCAAGCCAGCCAGTGGTTTTATCCGTCCCTTTGTTTCTCCTCCAACTATAAAAACTAGAAGTAATATTGAGGATTATATTTTCCATTGCCAGTTGCTTATCTGTTGATTCAAACCAATTGTCTGAGCCAACTTTCTCCACGGGCCAAATAAACTCACCTTTTGCCAACACGGCTCAGAAATTGAAAAAGAAAATGTTTTACAGGCAGAGAAAAATAACAGTCTATTGCAGCTGACTTTAGATTTAACTGAGTCCCTGCTGCTCTTCTGGCCTGACAGCCAACCCAGAATACACCCTGTTCCTAATTTTGTACAGAATTTATTACCACTCACCTGCCAGGAAAGTACTAGAATTATCAGAATTGATAGGTGAATTCTAATCCTGAAATTAAGGAAAAAAGATAGGATGTTAACAGGGGCCTCCATTTGTGTTCCAGATACAGATAATAAACAACTGTAAGAAATATTTTTACCCCCGATGTTAATAGGAATTGCAAAGGAGGAAAAAAATAGGAGATGTGGATGATGTGTTAGATCCAAGTTCAGAGAAAATGTGGTAGGGGAAGGGAAGGGAAGGGAAGGGAAGGGGAGGGAGGGAGGGAGGGAGGGAGGGAGGGAGGGAGGAAGGAAGGAAGGAAGGAAAGAAGGAAGGAATAGCACTTAGACTTATATACCGCTTCACAGTGCTTTCCAGCCCTCTCTAAGTGGTTTACAGAGTCAGCTTATTGCACCCAACAATCTGGGTCCCCAATTTACCGATCTCAGAAGGATGGAAGGCTGAGTCAACCTTGAGCCAGTCAGGATCAATACTGCATTCTAACCCCTGGGAAGGAAGGAAGGAAGGAAGGAAGGAAGGAAGGAAGGAAGGAAGGAAGGAAGGAAGGAAGGAAGGAAGGAAGGAAGGAAGGAAGGAAGGGAGACAGCTCTGAAGAAAGGCTTAGAAACCAAAAATATTGAAATACTAGTTTTGACTGATGCTTGGGAGATTAGAAGATTAGAAAATCTTCTAATCTCCCAAGTATCTTGGGAAATCATTTCAAGCATCTTAGAAAATCATTTCATTTTTTTTCAGCAAGACATAGCATATTTTTGATGTGTTGTTCTCTTGAGTCATGCACTACTCTTCAGCCAAAAACCACAATGTAGCCTAGCATCATTTATTAGCCGTGCCTTGTGATCTGTAAACCACAATTTATGGCTTTGTTCATGGAACAAACCCAGTCGCTACTGGATGATTTGATTAACCATGATTAAGCAAACTGCAGCTTGGTGCAAGATTCAAGCCAGGCTATTAACTGCTTGCCTCTCCACAGCAATCTTTAAATAAATAATCTTTAAACTTCCTAATAAGCTGGGAACTAACTGCCCAAGATCCATTGTCCTGGTTGGCTGTGATAATCAGGATCAATGGATCTCTTTTGGCTGCACATCTCTTCCAAGCGGCAGAAGACGAGTCAATAATTTGCTTCCGTTAAAAAAGGAAAATTGTTATAATGATTGCAGAGGAAAAAGCTCCTTTTCTCTAACTAGAGATGCACCGTGGATTTCTACCTGTCCCAATTCCTAATTTATCTACAGTCCTGCTGCTTTCAAAAACAGAGATCCTGACATTGTTAGGCTGATTTTATCACCAAGCAATTGGCAACTTTTGGAATTGCCTGGAGGCACTGCTTTGCTCCGTTTTCATGAATCCATGGAGCTCAGAAACTTATTCAGCCTGGTAACCATGACAAATCCTTTCTTCCATAAGTAGATCTGGGTGAAAAGTTGGGATTTCTTTAAAGAAAAAATGTCTACAAAGTTTATATTGCTATCAGCAAAATGATACTTCCAAAGCCACCCTTAAGTGCGAGATTCAAACATTGGTCTACACAAAATTCTTGATTTCAGCATGGTTTGTTAGACACGCCATAGTGATCACATCTGTTTAGCCACACTCACTTCAAGTATAGTGGATAACACGCTGGGCCAAAACCCGATTAAGTACTCTAATATCAGATAAGATAGAAAATCAGTTGGCTGTCTCAATCCTGAAGTGAACCTGGATCAGGCCATCTTTGTGGTAGATGGGGAAAAAAGAGAGGTGGAAAATTAAGCCGTCAAAATAAGAAAGTTTTCTTGTAAGAACCAAGGTCATTCCAACAGGTGGTTGAGAAGAGGAGGAGGAGTGGAGTAACCAGGCAACCTGCCAGCACTACTATTGGACAATGTGACCAAGGACCTGGGGGGAGGGGAAAGGGGAAAGTTTCACTTTTTAATTAGGTGAAAATCGCAGGAACATTCAGAGTCGGTTTTCACCAGTTGTGCCAATATGATGTATCCAATAAATTGTTCTTTGAGGAATCTACCTGCCTCGGAGTTCTGCTTTCAATGGGTGCCTTGCATGGAGGATCTGTATCCTGCACGAGTCAAAAAGAGGGCTGTGAAAATATCTACAGACCCGTCATATCCTGGACATAAATTGTTTCAACTTCAAAAAGATGCTATAGGGCACTGCACACCAAAACAACTAGTCACAAGGATAGTTTTTTCCCGAATGCCATCACTCTGCTTAACAACTAATTCCCACAACATTCAAATAATTTACTAAGACTGTCTTACTATTATTCTTCTCTTCCTTACTGGAATCTATCTCTTCCCACTTATTACTATAACCATGTTGCTTGTATCTTTCAATTACATTGTTTTTATTTGTTTCCTAGTACGATTTGATAGCTTATGAGTAACCTTGACTATCACTAAATGTTGATCTTTTTATTCTTGATGAATGTACAATATTTTACTCTCCTTATATATACTGGGTGCTTATGCACCTAAAACAAATTCCTGGTGTGTCTAATCACACTTGGCCAATAAATAATTCTATTCTATTCTATTACTTGGAACGCTGACAGGCTGCAGATACCAACTCTAGATAAACATTGCTGACATCTCCCTTGGCTCTTTGTGTGCCGCTCCATTACTTTCTAATCATTAAGACCAATAACTTTTGATGAGAAATGTCTTTAAAAATGACAAAATAATACATGTGTTGAAAATGTTTGATCCCTAGATTTATGCTGAACTAGAATCAATCTAGTTAACCTGATGTTCTTCAGATAGTTTAGACTTCGGATGCTTGCAGCTCCCATAAACTCTAACAAGAAGAGGTTTATTTATTTATTTATTGGTTCGATTTCTATGCCGCCCTTCTCCGGAGACTCAGGGCGTCTTACAATGTGTTAAGCAATAGCCTTCGTACTTTTGTATATACCTGTTTAGTAGGGCTTTCGCTTCCCCCCCCCAAGCGGTGTTCTTAGTCAGCTCATTGCCCCCACAATTTGGGTCCTCATTTTACTTACCTCGAAAGGATGGAAGTCTGAGTCAACCTTGAGCCTGGTGAGATTCGAACTTGCAGTAATTGCAGGCAGCTGGTGCTAGTTAACAGCACTGTAGGCTGCTGCACCGCCAAAGTTGTCCTCCACTGTCCTCCCACTGTCCTCCCACACACTAAGGATCCCATCAGGTTTAAAGTGATCAGATAGCAAGTGATTCAGATCTTTAATTTTTTTTTTAAAAGCTGGGAAGAAAAGGGAGTTTTGGCAGGCTGACGCTCTACTTGAAATTCCTCCTTCCAAACTTAGACTAAGCCAAGATATTGTTAGTTTGTCTCTGTTGAACCTCCTTAGGCTGGTTTATAGGCAGAGAGATAATCTCTAATGGCTGGGTTTGCATAACATGCAATTTCGAAAACAAATCTGTTACGGTTTAGCATTAAGTTGTGGGAAGCGCTCCCCCCCTCCCTCCTAGAAGAATGAACTATTTTGAGAAATATAAAAAAGGTAGGATATTGTATTTCCCCAAATGGAGAAATATACTCTTAAGGGAGACAGAAACCTGCTCCAGTCTCCCTTCCCCCCCAAGCAGAAACTGAGGAGGCCAGTTTTTAGAAATGCAGATTTGGTAATCCATTCGAGATGGTATATTTTGAAACTCCTTGGCAGAATAGTAGGATTAGAAAGCAGGGGTGAAATCCAGCAGTTTCTGACAGGTTCTGGAGAACCGGTAGCGGAAACTTTGAGTAGTTTGGAGAACCAGCAAATACAACCTCTGACTGGTCCCAGAGTGGGGTGAGAATGGAGATTTTGCAATATCCTTCCCCTGCCATGCCCACCAAGCCACGCCCACAGAACCAGTAGTAAAAACATTTGAATTTCACCACTGCCCTCACCCAAGATCCAACATAGGATGAAAGCCATTAGCCACATTAGCCCAACACCCTTTCACAACACAAGTCCTTCATTGCATCACCTCCAGAGCAGTGGTGGGTTTCAAATTTTTCTTACTACTGGTTCTGTGGGTGTGGCTTGGTGGGCATGGCATGGCCTGCTGGGCATGGCAGGGGAAGAATACTGTAAAATCTCCATTCCCACCCCACTCCAGGGGAAGGTTACTGCAAAATCCCCCATTTCCTGTCAATCAGCTGGGACTCGGGAGGCAGAGAATAGATGGGGGTGGGGCCAGTCAGAATTTTTACTACTGGTTCTCCAAACTACTTAAAATTTCCACTAGCAGTTCCCTAGAACTGGTCAGAACCTGCTGAAACCCACCTCTGCCCCAGAGCAACCCAAACTTCAAAGTCACAGAAACCTGGGAGCTCAGATAAACAATAAGCCAGAAGTTGGCCAGATTAGCTCAGACGAATACCTAGGATTCGCATTTCCCCTTTTGCCTATAGAACCAGCCGTGACCCCTACATGACCCCATAGGAATCTAACAACGGCCAACAGAATACTAAAGGACATGTCCTTGCACAGGAAAGAGGAAGCTCAAATGCAAAGCCCAAAAGAAGGTATACAAATCCACCCACTCTCAACTCCATTTTGGTCAACTGCCCAGAATCACATGTGGTTCTGCTTTGTCGATAAACCATCTTTACATATTTCCCTGTTCCCACTGATTTTCTCCCAGCTTGGAACTGAACCGGATGGATATTTTCTTCCGACAAAGTATAAACCAACATTTCGGAGGAGGCCTTTTTAGAACCTGGAGCCTCTCTTGAAACCTTCTTCCTAAGGGTCCCATTTGGAGCCGAGAAGTTTATAGCTGTTTAATTTCACCCAGGATTGTAAGCCGTCAGCTCTACTGTTGACAGAGGTTAAAAAGTTCAGTTGGCTGTTCTTGTTAGAGGGAAATTGAATTGCTTTGATTTTTTTTTTATTATGAGCCTCACCATTCCCGTTCAACATTGTTCAAGGAGCTCCTGAGATCAAGACTTCAAAGGAAAACCAATCAAAGAAGCTCTTATGAAACACAGTTCCCATATAAGATATGCTTGGTCTCTTTATCACTCAAGATAAAGAGTGTTTCCAGGGAGAAATTAGTTCAGAATGAGTTACGACCTCCCTTAATTCATCTCCCACAAGCCAGGCATATTTTATTAAAGCGATCATAGGTTTATATATCAAGAGCCTTAAGTGTTTCCTATAGAAAGATTACTTTCAACATTTAGGTCTGCTAAATCAATAAGAGTAAAAACAAAAATGTTATTTAATAAGTTCAACAAGAAGGTCCAGCTTCCTAAAATTGGAAATTAGGTTGTGTCATATACCCACAATGGAGAGACAGTCGGTGAAGCTGATGGAACGTGCAGAGATGGCTAAAATTAACTTTTGATCAGGGAAAATATTACTTACATTTATGACTGACTTAAAGACCTTTGCCATGAAACAGAAGAAAAAAAAATCACTTATCATCTGTGGTTATCCTAATTAAGAAAAAAAAACCCCGGATAATAGAATTAAAAAAAAAACAGGGTTGTTTTTTTTTTGGTAATCCTAATATAAGAGATGAGTTTGCAAATTGTGCTTTTCTTTGCTGCAAAGGACATCAGAAGCTGCTTTTTAGTCTTTTTGCACTTTTCCTTAGTTTAGTTAGTTTAGTTTAGTTTATTAGATTTATATACCGCCCTTCTCCTGACGGACTCAGGGCGGTGAACAGCCAAACATTAAAACATTAAAATACAAGCAATATAAAAGTTAAAAAATAATCTAAAAATGTAATTAAATCAAATTTTGGCTTCCCCAAATTTAAAATCCCTCCTAAAATTCACCCATTAAAATCTACGTTAAGCCAGCCCAGCTTCCTGCTCTTCCTTCTGCTCTTCATTCATTTGTGTTTTGATGTTCTTTGCAAAACTTTTAATACAACTTACAAGAAGAAGAAGAAGAAGAAGAAGAAGAAGAAGAAGAAGAAGAAGAAGAAGAAGAAGAAGAAGAAGAAGAAGAAGAAGAAGAAGAAGAAGAAGAAGAAGAAGAAGAAGAAGAGAGCTGAGACACAGATTAGCCATTCATATTATTTCGAGTGATGAGCTGCCATAATTCCATCTTTATATTTATTTATTAAATCTACGTGCCAACCATCTTGCCGTCCAGATAGACTCTTCCAAGCTACTAGGAAGCTCCTGGGGACTACCTGGTGATATGGTACTATCACTAAAATGGCAAACATAAGACTAACCATATCTGGATTGCAGAAATCCCAATGGGCAGTAGATGGCAGCAGAGAAGTGTTTGTGCCTCATTGCTATCCTTAAATCAGTCAAGCCTGAAACTGACCTGGCTGAAGCCATTTTGGAGCTTCAGTGTTGCCACATTGGAGCTGAGGGATAGGGATGGGTGGGATTAGCAGGGGTGAAATCCAGCAGGTTCTGGAGAACCAGTAGCGGAAATTTTGAGTAGTTCGTAGAACCGGTAGCGGAAATGTTGAGTAGTTCAGAGAACTGGCAAAGGCCACCTCTGGCTGGCCCCAGAGTGGGGTGTGAATGGAGATTTTGCAATATCCTTCCCCCTGGAGAGGGGTGGGAATGGAAATTTTGCAGTATCCTTCCCCTGCCACGCCCACCAAACCACACCCATGCCCACCAAGCCACGCCCACAGAACTGGTAGTAAAAAAAATGGATTTCACCACTGGGGATTAGAGATAGCTGGGGTTGTGTAGCCAAAATAATAAAAATAATAAATAAAAATAAATCAAATAAAAATAAAGCTAGTTTTTGAGGAATCTACCTGCCTCGTAGTTTTTGCTTACAATGGATCTATTACTTGGGACCCTGACAATGGATTGCAGAAATCCCAATGCTCAGTAGATGGCAGCAGAGAAGTGTTTGTATCTCATTGCTATGATTAGAGCTGTGGTGGAGTGCAGTGGTTAGAGTGCAGTACTGCAGATTACTTCTGCTGACTGCTGACTGCCAACAGTTTGGCAGTTCGAATCTCACCAGGCTGAAGGTTGACTCAGATTTCCATCCTTCTGAGGTGAGTAAAATGAGGATCCAGATTGTTGGGGGCAAGAGACTGACTCTGTAAACCGCTTAGAGAGGGCTGTAAAAGCACTGTATATAAAGGCTATTCCTTCCTTCCTTCCTTCCTTCCTTCCTTCCTTCCTTCCTTCCTTCCTTCCTTCCTTCCTTCCTTCCTTCCTTCCTTCCTTCCCTCCCTCCCTCCCTCCCTCCCTCCCTCCCTCCCTGTGGTTAGAATGTATTATTGCAGGCTAATTCTGCCAATTGCCATAAGTTCGATTCTGATCGGCTTAAGGTTTCCATCCTTCCGGGTAAAATGAGGACCCAGATTGTTGGGGGCAAAATGCTGACTTTGTAAACTGCTTAGAGTGGGTTGTAAAAGCATTGTCAAGCAGTATATAAGTCTAAGTGCTATTGCTATTAAATGATGTTTTAGATTGTTTGGCCTGGCCAAATTTTTAAACCTAACCTTCCCCCTCCTGTTTTTAGGGTGATGATGGTTTATCGTGAAGGCAACTGTCCTGATTCACTTCCCAACATCCTAAAAATTGCCTTTGGGGCCAATTATTTTTTAATTTATTATTTTATTATTTATCATTAATTATTTATTTGATTTAAAGTGCGATTTTATTGTACACGTTTCTTAACTTGTGTTCGCCGCCCTGAGTCCTTCGGGAGAAGGGCGGCATATAAATACATGTAATAAATAAATAAATTAATTAATTAATTACAGGCCTTTTTCTTTTCTTTTTTGAGACAGTTTTAAGGATTGGAATCAAAATGATTTGTCACTTTGAAAAAGTGGAAAGAAAGCATGAAGAAACAAGGTCAAGGGTGATCTTCGATTTTGGAAACAAACTTGGCTTAATTGTAGGGGCAAAATTCAGCCATTTCATTGCTGTATATCGGTGGGGTTATTGGTTGTTCACAACGACTACAATAAATCATGGCTTGCAAGCCACAATGGCTAAGCCAAAGCAAACCCAACTAGGTTTGGGTTTAACATCCCAGCTAGCAAAAGTTTCATTTCTATGTGACCCAATATTGGAGAAGAAAGGAAGAAATACTCCCATGCTTTGTTTTAGAAGCACATTCCCTGACACCATTAGAACTGATAAATAACTGCTGAGTTTAGACGATGCAGAAACATAAACAAATGATCAAATCACCATCTGTTGCTGTGTCTATCTCCTCTGTGTACTTATTTCTTTTGACACAATCCTATGCCACACTGTGTTGTTTCCCAAGTCACCTTTGCGTCAGACAGAACGTATGCAGGAGGCTGTTCTGTAGACTTTTTCGAATGTTCTTCCTTGGTCTCTTTTTCGAGAATAGAACTCTAGTTGCAGACTTGCCAGCCGTGGGCAGCAGCTGCCAAAAAAGCCAACATAGTTCTAGGCTGCATAAACAGAAGAATCAAGTGATTCTTGATTCAAGAATCAAGATCACGTGAAGTCTTAATACCACTTTATAAGGCCTTGGGAAGGCCACGCTTGGAATACTGCATCCAGTTTTGGTCACTACGATGTAATGAAGATGTGGAGACTCTAGAAAGAGTGCAGAGAAGAGCAACCGGGATGATTAGGGAACTGGAGGATAAAACATACGAAGAACAGTTGCAGGAACTGGGTATGTCTAGTTTGATGAAAAGAAGGACTAGGGGAGACATAATAGCATTGTTCCAGTATCTCAGGGGCTGCCACAAAGAAGAGGGAGTCAACCTATTCTTCAAAGCATCTGAGGGCAGGACAAGAAGCAATGGGTGGAAACTAACCAAGGAGAGAAGCAACTTAGAACTAAGAGAGATTTCCTGTCAGACTGGAAATGTTTCACTTCTCATCCAAGATATTTTACTTTTTGGATGAAAAAACCCAGAAAATCTAGTTGCCTCCTGAAAAAGCACCTCTGGGACAACCATGACCTGGATGACTGAGAACCTCTACGGACACTGACTTGAAGGCACTCATCCATCCATCCCTCCAGCACTCCATCCATCCCTCCATCCCTCCATCCCCCAGCCTCTCATAAATAGGGTTGATTTCAGAGTTGCTGTTTAGAACACAAGAGCCGTAATTGCCAGCTCAAGATTTCCATTGTTCATCTCATCCTGCAGAATTAATTTCAGCTCATCTGAGACATGCAAATGAGCAATTGGAAATGGTAAAGGGAAGATAGGCCCCGAGATATTTGGCTGGCTTGTTTTCCCCACTCGTGCTTCCAAAGAAACTTAATTTGCTTCTTGATGTGATTATGTGTAAAATGCTTGGTCGGTTCGGAAGCCTCGAGAAACCAGCAGGAAGAAAAGAAAAAAGAAATAAAAAGGAAAGGAACACGACGCCCAAGAGTGGGTTTTACTCACCTTGACCAAAAAAGGACTTTAGGGACATCTCACTCGAATTGACTTTAATTTAAAAACCATAGATTCGAAGAAGTGCAAGGGAGAATTTGGAAGTTGTCAACTCATTGTTGTCCTACTCATCCTACTGTACCTATTTCAACAAGGTCAGAGATGGCCTTCATTGCTGGGGAGAATGTGCTCGGGAGGACAATTAAAAATATGTTTTAAAATGTCCCAGCATGTTTGCAGTTGCTTCAACCATTACACACTGACAGAGGTTTTAATCTAATTGGGGAATAGAATTCCTCCTGCTACCCTGATTATGAATGATCATGTTCTGTCTAATTAAGAAGCATTTTGCTTCCTTCCCTCCCTCTTTTGCCTCAGCAAATAACTGGATGAATATCTTTGCTTTTATGCTTCTTGCAGAGGATTTTCTCTGCATGCAGGCTGGGGTGCAGAAACCTCTATTTATATATTTATTTTATTTATTTAATTATATTTCTATACCACCCTTCTCCCGTAGGACTCAGGGCAGTGTACAGCCAAGGTAAAAACACAAAGACACAAACATCATAAAATTAAGATTTAAAATTATTAAACAATTTGGCCCAATTGAATTAAAAACCCAAACTCTAGAGTAGGAGCGCCCAACCGTGGCAACTTTAAGACTTGCAGGCTTCCATTTCCAGCCTGGCTGGGGAATTCTGGGAGTGGAAGTCCACAAGTCTTCAGTTTGCTCAGATTTTGTTGTTCTTGTTGTTGTTAATTGCGAAGTCCCATGGTGACCCCATGGACAATGTTCCTCCAGGCCTTCCTGTCCTCTACCATCTCCCAGAGTCCATTTAAGCTCACGCCAACTGCTTCAGTGACTCCATCCAGCCACTTCATTCTCTGTCATCCCCTTCTTCTTTTGCCCTCAATCTTTTCCCAGCATTAGGCTCTTCTCCAGTGAGTCCAGAGGTGGGTTTCAACAGCTTCTGACCAGTTCTGGAGAACCAGTAGCAGAAATTTTGAATAGTTCAGAGAACCGGTAGTAAAAATTCTGACTGGCCCTGCCCCCATCTTTTCTCTACCTCCCGAGTCCCAGCTGATCAGCAAGAAATGGAGATTTTACGGTATCCTTCCCCTGGAGTGGGGAGGGAATGAAGATTTTATAGTATCCTTCCCCTGCCATGCCCGTCAAGCCACGCGCAAAGAGCCGGTAGTAAAACAATTTGAAACCCACCATTGAGTGAGTCCTTCCTTCTCATTAGGTGGCCAAAGTATTTGAGTTTCATCTTCAGGATCTGGTCTTCTAAAGAGCAGCCAGGGTTGATCTCCTCTAGGACTGAACAGTTGGATTGCCTTGCAGTCCAAGGGATTCGCAGGAGTCTTCTCCAGCACCAGAGTTCAAAAGCCTCAATTCTTTGGCGCTCAGCCTTTCTTATGGTCCAACTTTCACAGCCATCCATTGCAACTGGGAAAACCATAGCCTTGACTATACACACTTTTATTGGCAGGGTGATGTCTCTGCTTTTTAGTATGCTGTCTAGATTGGCCATTGCTTTCCTCCCCAGGAGCAAGCTCAGATTGGACACCCCAAATCTAGACAGAGTCAGCCCTCTCCCCTAGAGAATATTTAGCAAAACTGTTTACCAGTGTTGCTGCCTACAAATGAAGGGAAGAATGGCAGTATAATTTAATCAATCTTGCTTTTATTGTTTAATATAGCTAAAAGGAGTTGGATGTATTATGGTTGTTTGCAGCTTGTTAAAACTGCATGTGGTTTTTATTCGGCATTAGCTGAGCTGAATGATGAGACACTTCTGAGATTTTTCTTCCTGGCTTCCCAAAAGCACCAATTTTCCAGAAAACAAGCTAGTTTGTTTGTTGGCTTTCTTTCTAATATTCCGATTTACCTTCCCTCATCTTCTATCCCTGCCTTCTCTATTACAATGTCCGTTGTAACTATTTCATTATTTATTTATAATAACATAATGACATTACAAGACATACATTTATATATATACTCTCTTAACAGCTATTTCTTGATCTTCTAGTATTTACATTGTCTCCCTTTTCCCTTTATATTATTCCAGTTTCTTCTTGTCCCCTCTTTTAATTAATAATTTAATTATTAAGACCCCTATTAACTTTATATTTTCTATACATTGACATATTCATTCTTTCCTTTTTTACATTTCACCCCTATTTTTCTTCTCCATTATTCCTATTCCTCTTCTCCAGCCACTTATACCATTGGTACCAGATTATATAATATTCTGTATCCTCTTTTTCTTTAAGCTCTTTTGTTAATTTATCCATTTTGGCACACTCTAAGATTTTTTTTATCAACTCTTCTTCTGTTGCTATATTTTCTTTTTTCCAATTTTGTGCATATGCTATACGGGCAACTGTTATAACATGTAAGATCAAATATTTTATTTCCTTGGTGTATTTTCCCTTAAATATCCCTAATAAGAATGCCTCTGGTTTTCTGCTCATAGGTTGTTCTGTTATTTTCTCTAGCCATTCTTTAATTTTGGCCCAGAACTTATTTGCAGCTGGACATGTCCACCAAATGTGGTAGTATGTTCCATAGCTCTTGCCATTATAACTATTTCAAGACCTTCGATTCAGGTAGCTTTGGGTGGGTGGGAGGGAAGTTTGACAAAGTTTCTGAACTGAGTTTTTGAATCAGCGCCTTTCTGTGTTGTGAAGTGTTACTAAAACGATAGGGGAAAAAATGCAATGTCTTCATGCATCTTAAATAACATGAACGCTTCTTGCTGAGGGAGACAAAAAAACGCAGAAGTTGCAGTTGCAAAATGGCACTTTATTGGCAGCAAACCACAAATCGTTTCATCAAGACAGACAATGCAAGCAAACTTCTCCATAAAGAATTAGAAAACTGCTAATGGGGCTTATTGAAGTAGCCATACATTGGAACAGATCTGTGTCATAGTTTTAGGAACAACGGTAACTTGAGAAGAGCAAGGCTGAGACAAAGTCAAGGATATATAAATTACATTTTTAAGAACGACAGGCAGATTTAAGAGCAGTCCTGTTTAACGGCAGTGTTTCGGGATCCCTTCACTTGTCTCCTATGACTGCACCGGGAATATATTTCAAGACTTCCTGGAATGCAAGATGAATAACTTATCCCACCTTAGAATCCAGGTGGTCATTTCTAGCAGTCAATGGAGCAGAAGAAAGAGTTCCCAATCAGTAAGTCAATCTCAACATCTCAAAATACTTTGTTATCTATACCTTTGGAAATCTAAAATCCAAGATCCTTCTGGGGCCAAAGAACCATCTAGAGCAGGCTAGTTAGGGTCATTTCCAGAGGCTGGTGGAAGTAGAGGCTGTTCATTGGGTGGTAATTCCTCCTCAGGCAGTGGTTCAACTTCTTCTCCCACTTCCGTCTCTCCTATTTCATTCCCTTCTCGTGCCATAGACGATTCGGGTTCTAGGTAAGGCATTTCAACTGGAACCTCAGCCGCAGGATGCAGTTCTTCTCCTCCTGGATTAGGAACTTCAGGGATGGCTTCAGAAGCATAATCATTGGGTTGAAAGACTTCTTGGACGCTGGAGTACTCACACTTGCTGGTCTTATCTCCCATCTCTCAACCGGCAGCGACACACCAGGGCAAGGAACCGATCTATTACGGAAATGGCAAGCAGCAGTGGCAGCAGCAAAGTTGCAGTGAGAAATCACCTGGATGAGAACAGCACCATGAGTTATTGATATTTGATTATGACTGTAATGAAAAAAAATTGCTCATCGAAATGACTAGGTGCAAAAAAACAGGAGGCACGAGATTTCGAGAGGAAGGGTGACGTGTTTACTAATGTCAGATCAGAGGGTCTTCAGCCAATAATACAGTAACAGGAAACTGATTGGTGGACACAACTGGACTCAAAGACACCTGTGGTGTATCAACTACACAACAGATACTTAATCTCTTCTCCCAGAAACACAGCAGTAGCAAGAAAGAAAGCATCTGCCTGTAGCATCGTAGTCCCAGCGGGCAATCTTAGAAAATGAAAATAACGGGCAAGCAGTCCAGTAATTTATCCAAACTGCATTTCTCTTTCTGGGGCAAAAAGAAAAAGAAAAAAGAAAAGAAAAAAAAGAAAAGAAAAAAAACTCCAGTAAAATAAGCTTGGATGGATGGAACAACTCCCATTCCCTGACAAACCAATTTTTATCTGCAGCTATTTTGTGAGAACACCCAAGATATGTTCACAATGTTACAGAGAGGATAAAGAAGATATGTTTCCTGACCTTCGAGATGGCTAGATTTAAAAAAAAAACGTTGATCAGCTCACCCCTAATACACCAGGGGCAAAAGTAATCAGATACCTCCAGATGTTTTAAATAGGTTTCTTCCCATCTTAAGAACAGCATTATCAGAGGCAAAGGACTGTAGGAGATATTCCAAAATATCTAGAGAGCAACCAGTTTCTCTGTCCCTATGATAGACCTTCAATGGTCCCATCTAGAAGATACCTTCTCTACTTAGCTTCATGTGGACTAGTTGCCCTAGAATAAGTACAAAGCCTGTTTTACAGGACCAGAGTTGAACTTTGGCACCAAGGAGAGATTTAGAAGCCAAGCCCATCTCCATTTCATCGCTTTGGCTTAGTCAACATCCTCTGGCAGCAAACCAGCTTAAGTACAACAACTTGATTAATCTTGTTAATATAGGAGGACACTCTGTAGTTTGAGGTGAAGGATAATTGGTCTTTTCCATCTCCCTGTAGGCAATAAATTAAACCATCTAAGCTAGCTAAGTTTAAGTTATCATAGTGAGAGGCTTAGTTTATGGTTTGTATCATTATAGCTGAAGTGACCACGATGTATTGAATAAACTCAACCATGATTGAATAAACCTGACTAACATTCTGCTGTATAGAACATCTTATAAACCAATGTAACTAGGTTCAGACAGCCCGCTAAGCAACCTTACTCGCATTATGGCTTATTAGAATGTGTGAACTCAGATGCAGAACTGAAAGAATTATGGGCCTCAGTTTCCCCCAGGCACTTGCATCAGCACATTTGCTTGCCTGGTATTAACACCCCCACCTTCTGAAGTCAAACACAAGCGCACACCATGTAGTTGCCTTCTTTGCAATTAGTTTTATAGCATGCCTGCCATTGACTGTACAAGCTAATGGCATAATTTACATACCATAAAGCTATGAACGAGCAACCTTTTATTGATAGCTAGAATACTTCCCTGCTGTAATCAATATCTTTGCGGAGGGAGATATAACCCTTAGCCTAGTATTCTACTTAATGCTTGTCAGTTCTACTAAGCATCTTCCTACAAAAAGGGTTTTCTTCTGCAAACACAACCCACACCAAAAAAAAGAAAGAAAACTCACCAACAATGCTCTTCACCAGACAGACTCATTTCCTGCCTGGCAGGAAGTCCTTTTATAGTATTTGGGAGTCACACACACACACACACACAAGGATTTCCCATGAATCTCCAAATGCTAGTTCTGCTAAACTAGCATTCCTCTGAGGGCTTCCCCATTGGCTGAGGCTGGAGCCAATCTTCCAGCTGTAATCATGTCTGTAGTCCGAAGAGAGCCTCCCCTAGCATGATAGTCAACTGGAGTTTAACCTAACATACATCCTTAGCCCTTTGGTTTAGATATGAAGTAGGATAAGATATGAACTCAAGAATGACTCATGCTTGTATTCTCCAATCCCTGTAGTATTTTTCCTGTCCTCTATTACAGTTTTGAGTTAGGACTTTGGATAAAAAAAATCAGATTCAGCTTTAAAAGCAAAATGGAAGAGAAGCAAATGCAGGTATTATTTATGTATTTATTTATTTAATTTGTCAACAAGTACAAGGAAACAAGTATCAGTATAAACATAGACATGGACACATGAAACAAATGGCACAAATAAATGGATATAAATAGGCAAAACATAGCCATAAACACATAAAATGAGTACTTATAAGTGGGGACAGTATGATAGGGACAGTAGGCATGCTGGTGCGCTTATGCGCACCCCTCTTACGAAATATGAAAGGTCCACGGTAGACAGTTTAAGGTAAAAGGTATGGGGGTTAGAGAAACCAACAACAGGATCAGATAGAGTGTTCCAGTCATTTACTACTCTTATTGCTGCAGTTGTATTTTCTACAATCAAGATCAGAGCAGGTTACATTGAGTTTGAATCTATAGATAGCCCTTGTGTTACTACGGTTGACGTTAAAGTACTCATTAACAGGTTAGGTTCAGGTTTAGGATTATTGGATTTCTATACCGCCCTTCTCCCGAAGGACTCAGGGCGGTGCACAGCCATAATAAAACACAAGTCATACAAAAATTAAAATCAATTCAAAGAATTGAACAAATTGGCATCCATTTTTAAACACACACCCCCAATTTAAAACCCATCCAAGTTCTTATTCAGCCAGGCCAGCCTGTTTTAGGGCCCTGTGGAAGGTACGGAGGTACGGAGATCGGGAATCGTACATCTCCCAGGGGGTAGTTCGTTCCAGAGAGTGGGTGCCCCCACAGAAAAGGCTCTCCCCCTGGGGGTCGCCAACCTACATTGTTTTGATGATGGCACCCTGAGGAGCCCCTCTCTGTGGGAGCGTGTTGGTCGGTGGGAGGCTATTGGTGGCAGGAGGCGGTCCCGTAGATAGGACATTATGGTAGATAATCTTGTGTACTAAGTTTAGGTTGGAACGTAGATGGCATAGTTCAAAATGATCCGGGTCTAAAATTTCAAGCCTGGTGATCTATGGAATTTTATTGCGAGCGGAGGAGTTGAGTACTCTTCTTGTAAAATACCTCTGGAATTTGTCCGAATTTGTCCTTGTGTGATTCTATGAGCCTGTTTTTTACACTTACAAAACGATAGCCAAAGCTTTGATCTTGCAGAGGTGGGTCCTGTGATCTATATACTACGTGAAATGACTTTCCTTGTGCTTAAATTAAGAGGTTGTGCATGGGATAGAGCATAATCCTTAAATACATAAAAATCCCTGCTAGACTCTGGTTAAATGGATGGGGGAAAGTTCTTTAGCAGGACATATTTAGAAAAAAATAAAGAGGGCAGGATGTGGTTCCAATAAAGGAGAATATTTGCAACTTCAGGGTTGAAATATGGGGTTCTTGGTGCTCTCTCAGCTTTCTTGCAGATGTTCCATTACCCAAATTAGGTTAACATCATTAGTGCTAGATGATCATGTCCTGCCACTGATGATGTTACCGAGTTGGGTAATGAAACATTTGCAAGAAAGGTTAGAGAACTCTAAAGACCTCTTGAGATATGGTTTTGTAATGTTTCTTAGCCTGTATATGAAATGGTGTAGGATCTGTTTGAGCAGAGAGCTGGACTAAAAGACTTTCTGGCTCAATTTTGATCCCGAGAACCTTGGCAATTTAAAAATGTGTGGACTTCAGCTCCACAGCCAGCATATACACCATCTCAGATTGTGTAGCAAGAGAAGGAAAATGGTCACACCAGGAAGATATTTGCATTTCAGGGATATAAGTATGGCCGTTACCCTGTGATGTCTACCTCAATTTTCCCCATTTTTCATAGGACGCAGAAAACAACATTTTAAAAACATGTTGGAAGTGGGAGAACACGGATAAAAGGATGATTCGCTTCTTTTGAGGTCTGCTTCTCCTTTTCTCTCTCTTTCTCTCTCTCCAAAGGAGTGTCAGGAAGCATTTCAACTTGAAGAATTCCCTTTAGGTCAGACTCATTTAATGGTGGATGCTGGGTTTTGTCCCCTGGCCAGAGAATAACAGATATCAGAAAGCAGGCAGTGCTAGTGCCAATTTTAATTTATTTCTTTTTTTTTTCCCAACAGAAGCTTCTGAATAGTCATTTTCTTGGGATTGTTGGTAGACTGAGATAAAGAGAAGCCAATGCTAATAGGGTTCTAACAATCCAAGGTTATTTCACAGACGGCCGACTGTGTTTGCTTCCTGTCATTTACCTGCCTTTGTTTCAAATTCCCCGTCTTTATTTATTTATTTGCATACGGGGTTAAGTGCTTTTGCTCATGATACATGATGCGCTGGGTTGCTCATGATCTTTGGCATAAGAGGAAGATAGATTCAAAATTCTTTTAAAGTTTTTCTTTTCTCTTCCCCCCCCCCTCTTCCAGGGGTGCTTTTCAGCAAGTTCTGACAGGTTCTGGAGAACTGGTAGTGGACATTTTGAGTAGTTGTAGGAGAACCGGCAAATACCACCTCAGGCTGGGCCCAGAGTGGAGTGGGAATGGAGAGTTTGCAGTATCCTTCTTCCAGGAGTGGGGTGGGAACGGAGATTTTGCAGTATCCTTCCCCTGGAGTGGGGAAGAAAAGGAGATTTTGCAATAGGAGCCTGGATAGCTCAGCAGACTAAAAGCATTCTGATTAACACCAGATGTCTGCAATTACTGCGAGTTCAATTCTCACCAGGCCCAAGGTTGACTCAGCCTTCCATCCTTTCTAAGATAAGTCAATTGAGGACCCAGTTTGTGAGGGCAATAAGCTGACTTTGTATAAATATACAATAGTATGAAGGCTATTGCTTAACGCATTGTAAGCCGCCCTGAGTCTCCGGAGAAGGGTGGCATATAAATCAAATTTTTAAAAAATCCTTCCCTGGAGAGGGGAAGGAATGGAGATTTTGCAGTATCCTTCCTCTGCCATGCCCACCAAGCCACGCCCACAGAACCAGTAGTAAAAAAAATTGAATTCCACCACTGCCTTCCTCCTTTTCAAATTCTCCATAGCACCTGAGAGCAGGACAAGAAGCAATGGGTAGAAGCTGATCAGAGGCAGATCCAACCTGAAAATCAGGAGGAATTTCCTGACAGGGAGAACAATTAAACAATGGAGGTTTTCAAGAAAAGATTGGATAACTATTCGTCATGGATCATTTAAGGACTCCTGCCTTGGATAAGGGGTTTAACTAAAAGACACTCCACCCGCCAAGTTCCCTTCCAGCCCTATGATTTTGGGAATGCCATCCTCCGGAGAGTCAGGCAGTCATATTATGGGATTTCTCATTCTAGGGTTATTTTCCCTTTGATGTAGGAAAGGGGCAATGATGCTTCAGTGGTACCTTGGTACTCAATGTTAATTGGTTTCGGGAGGCACAATGAATAACAATAGCATAGCAGTTAGACTTACCGTATTTTTCAGAATATAAGACGCACCGGAGTATAAGATGCACCTTGTTTTTGGGGAGGAAAATAAGAAAAAAGCTGATTGGCGGGTGGATCGGCCTCCCGGAATACTCCCAATCAGCTGTTCCCAGAGGTGAATTTTAGCAACAGGTTCCTTGGTTGTAAGCTCTGTGTCTTGGGTTTTTTTTTTCTTTTTTTTTCCTGCCTCTGAAACTTCTGAAACTCTGTTTCAGAAAAAAACTTTCTTTTCTGCCTCTGAAAGCCTCTGAAACAGAGCTTCAGAAAAAAAGCCTCTGAAACTCTGTTTGGGGGCTTCATTTCTGAAGCTCCATTTGGAGGCTTTTTTCCTGAAGCTCTATTTGGAGGCTTCTTTTCTGAAGTTTCTTTTCTGATGCTTTTTTCAGCCTCTGAAACCTCTGTTTGAGAAGCTGGGTGGGGCTACATTCAGAGTATAAAATGCACCCAGATATTCACCCTCTTTTTTGGGGGGAAAAGGTGCATCTTATACTCCGAAAAATATGGTATATACTGCTTCACAGCCCTCTCGAAGTGGTTTACAGAGTCAGCCTCTTACCCCCAACAATCTGGCTCCTCATTTTACCAATCTTGGAAGGATGAAAGACTGAATCAACCTTGAGCCCGATGAGATTCGAACTGCCAAATTGCAGGCAGCTGGCAGTCAGCAGAAGTAGCCTGAAGTACCGCATTCTAACCACTGCGCCACCGAGTACCAAAAACAATGAGTGCCAAGCCAATTTTTCCCATAAGAAATAATGTAGTGAGTCACAAGGCAGCCGACACTGACAAGTTCTAGCTTGTGCATTGAGTACCAAACAAACGATCAATACCGGGGCAATTTTTTTGCGTCAAAGTACCAAATTCGATGAGTTTCAAAGCAATTGAGTGTCAAGTTACCACTGTACTTTAATGAGGTAGATATTAAATTAAATGGCTTGAGATTAGGATTCATGAAATGCTATTTCCTTCCCTGTGTTGTTCCTAATTTGGACAGTTGGATGAAGCGGGTTCTGCTTGGGTCTCTCTTTGTTACCAGGTGATGATAACTTCATGTTTTAATACATTCTAATTTCATCTAAGGGATGCAGTGGCTCAGTGGCTAAGACACTGAGCTTGTTGATCGAAAGGTCGGCAGTTCAGCGGTTCGAATCCCTAGTGTCGCATAATGGGTTGAGCTCCCGTGACTTGTCTCAGCTTCTGCCAACCTAGTAGTTTGAAAGCATGTAAAAAAATGCAAGTAGAAAAATAGGGACTACTTTTGGTGGGAAGGTAACAGCATTCCAGGAGCCTGTGTAGCGTAGGGGGCTAATGCCTCCTACTAAAGGCAACAATTAACACCAGCTGCCTCTAATTTTTCTGAGTTCAATCCTAGCCAGGCTCAAGGTCGACTCAGCCTTCCATCCTTTCTAAGGTGGGTAAATTGAGGACCCAGTTTGTGGGGGCAATAAGCTGACTTTGTATAAATATACAAAAGTATGAAGGCTATTGCTTAACGCATTGTAAGCCGCCCTGAATCTCCGGAGAAGGGCGGCATATAAATCAAATTTAAAATAAATAAATAAATAAATTCCATGCGCCTTTGGCATTTTGGTCATGCCGGCCACATGACCACGGAGATGTCTTTGGACAGCGCTGGCTCTTCGGCTTTCAAACGGAAATGAGCACCGTCCCCTAGAGTCGGGAACAACTAGCACATATGTGCAAGGGGAACCTTTACCTTTACCTTTATGGAAGGCTAGATGTTATTTTATTTTTTAAAAAACCCTCTGTCCATCAATCTATCCAGCTATCCCTGGGAAGAAAGCAATGGCAAATTCTTTTGCGATGCTGCCAAGAAAATTGCATGGCTGCAGTCAAGAGGAATCAAGCTCAATTTATGAGTATCTTTACTCCTAACTGCAAGAACCCACACATTAGCTACACACATTTCAGAGAACCATTCTTCTGCTTCAGGGAGGGAGAGAGAGAGAAAAAAAATCAAAGGCAATATCTTTTCATAAAACTAAACCAGAATGGTTTAAAAATAAAAGAGAAATATTAGGTAGAGTGCTAATTAATAACCACTTAAGTGGTCCATGAATGGCAGATCTTACTACTTCAGAGATGCCTTTGTAGAAACGTGCAAGATTTTATTTTATTTTTTTGCTAGCCGGAGTGACAGGGAAGATTATGCACGAGGCACAGAACATCAGTGACCCAACGAGATTTTTAGCTAAGAGCCAGATTAAACAAAGATCACAGAAAGGCAATCATTACATTTAGCAAAATAAAAGATGACAGAATAAGAGTTTCTTAATCAGTGTCAAGTGCTCTGCTGGCATCACAGCACAGAGGGGGGTTTAATTAAAGGTGAGACTGTAATTATCCAGAAGTGGTCACTCTTTATCAGCTGAAAATAGTGAGAGGGGAAAAAATCGTGTTCTTTTGCAGATCAAGCTTTCAATCGGGGTGGGCGAGTCAGAGCTGAATGGTAGATAATGGAATGGCTTTCAGAACATCAAAGGGATGAGTCATTCCCCAGTTCATTAGTGGTTTAAAGTGTCTTAAATTTGCCTTGGAGTAGAAAAAGCAAATAATGCAACAGGAGTATTTGCATTAGAAAGAAAAGAAGAAGGAAGGAACCAATCTGTGTTAGAAAGAAAAGAAGAAGGTAGGATCCAATCTGTATTAGAAAGAAAAGAAGAAGGAAGGAACCAATCTGTGTTAGAAAGAAAAGAGAAAGGATTCAATTTGTATTAGAAAGAAAAGAGGAAGAAAGGACCCCATCAAGTAATTTAAAATGGGTGCATTAGGAAAGGATTTAAACCATATATGGGGGAGAGAGGGAATAGGAAACATAAATATTTCACACCAGTAGAAAGTTTCAGCGGTTAAATTGGAACAAGGACGCAAGATCGGAAGTTTCCCCTCCCTCCTTCCAGGAGTTGAACTGCACTCTAGCAGAATATTTGTTTCTAAAGATAACTTTGCTGGATCAGATTTTTTTCTCATTTTAATTATAGACTAACTATATATTTCCAAAATTAAAAAGAAGAGCCATGGAACTTTTAACAATTTTCAAATGCCCTTTTGGAAGTGTCCTAGAAAGGATGCTTTCCATATGTGGGGGAAAAAAAAATATGTGTCAGCCCAAAGAACAACAGACCAAATTATTTCTGAGTATTCCATTATCATTCGTCTACAGACAGAATCTTGCCAGACTAAAGCATATACTCTGTAGTATAAAGAAAACATGTATAAAATGTTTTATAGGTGGCATGTTCCACCAGCCAGATTGGCAAAGATGTTTCCTAATACCTCACCACTATGCTGGAAATGTAAACACCAAAAGGGAACTTATTACCACATGTGGTGGCCTTGTCATAAGGCGAAACATTATGGGCAAAAAATTAAAACACAAATAGATCAACACTTATAAATCAACACATAGAAATGAGGCCAGAAAATTTCTTACTGGGAATAATTTCAGGGTCATACGAAAAAGAAATATGATATTTAATCATTCACATAATTGCAGCAGCACAAGAACTGGGAAAAATAGGCCCAGAACTGGGAAAAATAACAATATACCATTAGAAGACAATGTAATCAGAAAAATTATGGAGTGTGCGGAAATGGATAAGCTTACGAAGGAGATACAAGAAAAAGAGGAAACAGAATATTACCTAGTCTGGGACAGATGATATAAATGGTTGGAGGAAAAGGGGAAAAGGACAAGGAAACTTGGAGAGCGTCAAGGACCTTGAAAGGGGCTTGATATCAGTTTGGGTTCCATCTTGATTTGCATGATCTGTTTATTTCTGAAAAGAAATCAATAACACAGAGACAGACACACACACACACACACACCCCACACACACATACATAAACCTCGGCAAATCTTATGAGCTTCCAACCTGCGTGGTAGAAAAAGGCGCCCTTGAAATTTCCTAGAACCATTTTTTTTTGTTCCTGTGAGTGAAGCCAGGATGATGGAGACGGAGTTAATTTATTTGCGTAACTGCAGCACGTCATTCTTTCTAGGATACATTGTGTGAAAGTAAAAGTAATTTCCAACTCAATCCCACCCCTTCTTGTTTTATTGCCAGAGCACTATAAGATATAAAATATACAGCTCTCTGACGACATCGTAACCTTGAGCTATGACTTTTCTTCTTCTTTTTTTGCTGGGCAAATTGGCAGGTATTCTAAGATGGGGATAAATTAAGGCAGCTACAGATCAAGGAGTCAACCACAGCCTCCCCCCCCCATTTTGTTTGTCTCTGCAAATATCTGGGTGCGTTGAAGGCAGCCCCCCTCCCTCCCCCAATGGCATATATCTGTAGCAGTAATTAAGTTGATTATTTGCCTTGGGTCTGAATTGCTTTGATAAGTATATATGTTGGAGAGCTGCCGTAAAACCGAAAAAATGTTCTTGAGTGCTAATGAGATCTAATGACTTTGCAGTTAGAAGCCAAGGAATACTCTTTTTTCCCCGAATCTTTATGATACACATCCTGAGTCCTAAGACCAAGATTATGAATATCGGTGTGCCCATTCGTTCACTCCTTGATGCTTGCTAGGCTTCTGGATTAAAGTTTCGTGAGGCTACTAAATGTGGGCTGCAGAGCTTCATATAGTCACTAGATGGCAGCAGAGAGACATAGAAAAGACCAACTCTTTGCTGCCACCTAGCGGTCATCCGAATCCCTGCAGCCCAGATATAACAGATCAGATATAACAGGCCAGAACTAGCTGAATCCCACCACTGGAAGGTCAGATCCTGAAGATGAAACTCAAATGCTTTGGTCACCTAATGAGAAGGAAGGACTCCCTGGAGAAGAGCCTAATCCTGGGAACGATTGAGGGCAAAAGAAGAAGGGGACGGCAGACAATGAGGTGGCTGGATGGAGTCACTGAAGCAGTCGGTGTGAGCTTCAATGGACTCCGGGGGATGGTAGAGGACAGGATGTTGTGGCCCGTGCTGGGGCAGAACTAACAACAACCCTTGATGCCAACCAACCAAGTTCCTTGACACATCTGACTTTTTTTTTAAAAAAAACAAAAAACAAATGTGAACTGCAAAAGTGTGAGAATAGATTGGCAAACTCTCTCCCCATGCCATCTATGGGTCCAAATGAATTGCAAATGAAAACTTTGGCTAAATCTTACGCATCTTTCAAGTAGATGCAAATTTTCTCCAAGCCAATCTTCTAAAAGAGATTTCCTAGGAAGCTAGTACCTCAGTTGTACCGGCTCCCTTCTGCTATGTGGCTGCTCCTGGTATTATTATTATTAAACTATATTAAGAAGTTATGACTGTTCGGTTGCCATGGTTATGATTGTCCCTCACCTCCTAATCCCTATGTTAACAACCGAGAAGTCAAACAGCTTAGAACAGGGTAAATTTGGCTTTTGGCTTTGAGTATTCATTTATTTATAGTTTTCATAAGACTTCACTGGATTCAATAAAAATATCTCCCCCGTAGTTTACAACATAAAAGCCGAGGAAGGACTTATAAGGTAATAAAGATATAAACTACTACAAAGCAGGACTGTAATGGTGACCACTCATTGCTCTTAGAGCCTCTGGAACAATTCAGTTATCTTTAACCATTTCTGGAAGACCAACAGTGAGGATGTCGATCTAGTCACAAGTAGGAAAGAGATCTGTAACACAGGGCTGCTACGGAGAAACATTGCTTGTTAGACTTTATAGATACAGATTAACAGAGTTGGAAGGGATCTTGTAGGTCATCTAGTCCAACCCCTCACCCATGCAGGAGACCCCACACCATTTCTGACGGAGAGCAGTCCAGTCTCTTCTTGAAAGCCTCCAGTGATGAAGCTCCCACAACTTCCAAAGACAACTTCTGTTCCATGGGTTGATTGTTCTCACTGCCAGAAAATTTCTCCTTATTTCCAGGTTGAATCTCTCCTTGATCAGTTTCCATCCATTATTCCTTGTCTGGCCTTCGGGTGCTTTGGAAAATAGCTTGACCTCTTCCTCTCTGTGGCAGCCCCTCAAATATTGGAAGATTGCTATCATGTCTCCCCTGGTCCTTCTCTTCACTAGACTAGCCAGGCCCAGTTCCTGCAACCGTTCATCATATGTTTTAACCTCCAGTCCCCTAATCATCTTTGTTGCTCTTCTCTGCACTCTCTCTAGGGTCTCAACATATTTTTTATAGTGTGGTGACCAAAACTGAAAGCAGTATTCTAGTTGTGGTCTTACCAAGGCTTTCTGTCACCAGAAATTGTCACCACTTTTCTTTACAAAATTCATTGTATTCTTTCAAATCTTTGACCTTACTTGCTACCAGGTCAAAACCTTGAATCACACTCAGAAACTTACAAATAAAACTTACAAACTTGCAATTGTATTATATGACTATAATGATATCCCTTTTTGGAATAATATTTTAATGTATTTCTGGAGAAATACTTTGAGAAATCGAAAAAAGTAGTAATGTTTTTAAGGATTGGATTTAACCGATCTGCAACATCCATTTTTGAAAAGTCTATTTGATCTGCTTGTTTATTTCTTTGTGTCAAAACATCGCAATTAAAATAAGTCATACTATATGACATTAATTTAAAATATCAAATCTTCATGTTCTTGTGACATATCCATCATCAGATAGATGTTGGTGATCTGGAGAACCGGTAGCGGAAATTTTGAGTAGTTTGGAGAACCGGCAAATACCACCTCTGTCTGGTCCCAGACTGGAGTGGGAATGGAGATTTTGCAGTATTCTTCCACTGCCATGCCCACCAAGCCACACCACACCACACCACGCCCACCAAGCCACGCCCACAGAATCGGTAGTAAAAAAAGTTTGAATTCCACCACTGCATTGAGTGTTGGTTCTTTGTAGCTTTCCATGTGTCTTTTATCCGCTAATATTTTATCGGCTAATCAATAAACGATTCAGTGTGTTTTCCCATGACATAGATTTTAGGATATTTTGTAACATTGATTGATCTGATTCATTCTGTGCCATCAAGTTGTTGTCAAATCAAAGTGGCCACATAGATGGATTTTCCTCCCTAACAATCTCTCCCTAACTTTGGCATGTGAGATAATCATTAATTATTTTCCCTCTAAGACAGATTTAAAAATCTATTTGACATTTGATTAATGGGTATGTACTACATATATACACTCATTAATCAAACATCAGTTATATATTGATAGTTTTCCCTTTTTCTGTTGTTTTAATGGGTTGATTGTTTTTGTAGTTTATCATATATGTCTCTTCTTTGTTTTTATGCTTTGCAATCTTTCAATGAAACCCGTTAAGAAATAATAATAAATAGCAAAATGAAAAATCATTTAAAAATGACTCTAGTGACTTTGGTTTGCTAATATGCAGGCCACTGCATTTGGCCAAAGGTAGTTTTTTTTTCAAATGCAGTTCCATTTATAGTGCATTTTAGGAATTTAAAAATGTGAGGTTGATAGCTTGAATTATTGTGGCAAGGGCCTTCTAACTCCAGTAGTAATGCAAGTATGAAGTTCAGGGGTGAAATCTAGCAGGTTCTGGAGAACTGGTAGCAGAAATTTTCAGCAGTTCCAGAACCGGTAGAGGAAATTTTGAGTAGTTCGGAGAACTGGCAAATACCACCTCTGGCTGGCCCCAGATTCAGGAGGGAATGGGGATTTTGCAGTATCCTTCCCCTGGAGTGGGGTGGGAATGGAGATTTTGCAGTATCCTTCCCCTGCCATGCCCACCAAGCCACACCACATCCAACAAGCCACACCTTGTCCACCAAGCCACACCCACAGAACCAGTAGTCAAAAAAATTGAATTGAATAGCTTGACCCCTTTCTCTCTGTGGCAACTCCTCAAATACTTGAAGACTGCTATCATGTCTCCCCTGGTCCTTCTCTTCACTAGACTAGCTAGGCCCAGTTCCTGCAACCATTCATCGTATGTTTTATCCTCCAGTCCCCTAATCATCCTGGTTGCTCTTCTCTGCACTCTTTCTAGAGTCTCAACATCTTTTTTATAGTGTGGTGACCAAAACTGGATGCAGTACTCTAGGTGTGGTCTTACTAGAGCTTTGTAGAATGGTATTAGTACCTCCCTTGATCTTGATTGTATGCATTGTTAATGCAACTGACAACTGCATTGATATATTTTAAAAAAATAGCAGGGCCTAACATTTCCTTGGAGAGTTAGTGCTGTCTCTGAGGGATGACCCATGTTTACGTAGACAAAGACCAAGAATAATCAGGTTGAAGATTTTGACAATGCAATCTTTGCATCTCCGCTCCAAGGTTCTTAGTTCATCAACTCAAACTCAGTGGCAGGCGAGCACCCCCCGCAGAGGCGAAAGAGTTATTTCTGAACTAATTTGGAGAATGGATAGGATGCTGAGACAAAAAGTCCCCGCAGGGCAGTTTACGGGGTCACAGGGCATCAGACTTTGCAGAATAGTCAAAGTATTTGCTCCATCGTGCATTGAGACTTATAGTCAGGATTGGCTCTCTCCAGGAGCAATTAAGAGCAATTACCACCAGAACCTTCAAGGTAAAAGCAGACAAAATCGACAACAGTTAAAATGTGTCATTTGACTTCTTGAAAGCAATCAACCAAGCCTGCCATCTCCAAACACCTTCGTGGGTTATCAGTCAGGAAATAAATTAAAGGTTCATTGGGGATGGCACGCAGCAATAAATTTGCTTGGCCTGTCAACATGGAAATAAATAAATAAAACCTTTGACTCAGGCCACAATTGTAGCAGGAATGTGGCTAACAGGCAATTCGGCAAGCTGGTGAGGGGGCAAAATTTTGGAAAGTGGTGGCCTGTGAGTCAGATGGTGTTGTCCACCTAACTTCAAAGAATTTTAGAATTAGAATTTTTTTTTATTGGCCAAGTGTGATTGGACACACAAGGAATTTGTCTTGGTGCATATGCTCTCAGTATACATAAAAGATATGTTCATCAAGAATCATAAGGTACAACACTTAATGATAGTCATAGGGTACAAATAAGCAATCAGGAAACAATAGCAATATAAATCGTAAGGATACAAGCAACAAAGTTACAGTCATACAGTCATAAGTGGAACAAGAGGGGTGGTTGGAACGATGACGAGAGAATAGATGGGGCCGGGGCCAGCCAGAGGTGGTATTTACCGGTTCTCCAAACTTCTCAAAATTTCTGCTACCAGTTCTCCAGAACTGGTCAGAACCTGCTGAAACCCATTTCTGGCGGCTCAATGAACAACATGCATTGTCAGACCCCTATAGACACCACATTCTTTCCTCCAAAAAGTTCCCCAAATTATTTCTCCTTGGAAAGTATTTTGACAGCAAATTCGCAAATTCCCTTTCCTCGGGCTGAATGTGAACTGATCGAAAGAAATATAACCTGTTTATTTGCCAGGGATTTCATCCATCTCTCTCCAGCCTATCAGAAACTTTTGTTTACAAATAAATATTTCCTATGGGTGCAGATTACATCACCTTGACAGGATGCTTGCTTCAGTGGCTGAATTTATGCCCTGTTTTTCAATGGGAAGAGAGATCTATTACTGGCAAAATGGCCAGTCCTCCAAATGATGTCAAGCCAAACTGTTTAGGGAGGGTTTGGAACAATCTCACAGCGAAGATGATAGACGGCTTGGAGCTGCAACTGCTAAAGTCAGCTCCGGAGTGAAGAGCATTGTCATCAAATTAGTTCTCTGCTAATGAGTTTCTCAAATTGGATGGAATAAACATTCCTTTGGCAACCTATAAATCCACTCTGATTTATTTCAGCTGGACTTGGAATGAAGTTTTCTAGAGACGCAGTGGCTCAGTGGCTAAGATGTTGAGCTTGTCGAGCGAAAGATCAACTTATAGTAGTTCAAATGTTCATATCCAGTCCAGCCAGCCAGTCAAGGACAGGGTGGTCTATGTTGAAAAAAAATCAGGCTAGTGTAAGTTCTTGATGGAGGGATGTGGTGGCTAAGATACTAAGCTTCTTGATTGAAAGGTCGGCAGTTCAGTGGTTCGAATCCCTAGCGCCGTGTAACGGGGTGAGCTCCCGTAACTTGTCCCAGCTTTTGCCAACCTAGCAGTTCGAAAGCATGTAAAAAATGCAAGTAGAAAAATAGGGATCACTTCTGGTAGGAAGGTAACAGCGTTCCGTGCGCCTTTGGCGTTGAGTCATGCTGGCCATATGACCACGGAGATGTCTTCGGACAACGCTGGCTCTTCGGCTTTGAAACGGAGATAAGCACCGCCTCCTAGAGTTGGGAACGACTAGCACATACGTGCGAGAGGAACCTTTACCTGTAATGTCCTCTATGTAGAGAATGGGTATACAGGGTAAAATACACAGACACTGTGTATTTTAATGTGGGTCTATTTTCCAATTTCGCTTCTCAAGCCCAACGCCGAGCAGAATTTGTAGTCCTCCGAAGTCTATTCTGCTCTGGATTTTGCAATACGATTTATACATACTGTAAAAAAATGTTCTCTCCCGCCCCCGCCCCCCCTCGTGTGTTGTAGATAGATCTATAGACTGAGGGTGTGTAGAAAAATATGTTTTATTCAGGAAAATTGCTCGAGCCAAAGTGTATATTAGGAAACATGCATTAAAAATGAATAATTTTAGAGAAATGAGGCCAAAATGTGTGCTTAATGTATGTGTGTGTTGGTGCGTGTGTGGGGGAGGGGGCAGTGGTGAAATCCAATTTTTTAACTAATGGTTCTGTGGGTGTGGCTTGGTGGGCGTGGTGTGACTTGGCGGGTGTGGCTTGGTGGGCGTGGTTTGGTGAGCATGACAGGGGAAGGATATTGCAAAATCTCTATTCTCACCCCACTCCAGGGGAAGGATATTGCAAAATCTCTATTCCTTCCCACTCCAGGGGAAGGATACTGCAAAATCCCCCTTCCCTCCCCACTCCAGGGGAAGGATACTGCAAAATCCCCCTTCCCTCCCCAATCCAGGGGAAGGATACTGCAAAATCCCCCTTCCCTCCCCAATCCAGGGGAAGGATACTGTAAAATCTCCATTCCCACCCCACTCCAGGGGAAGGATACTGTAAAATCTCCATTCCCACCCTACTCCAGGGGAAGAATACTGCAAAGTTGACTTTGTATAAATATAAATATACAAAAGTATGAAGGCTATTGCTTAATGCATTGTAAGCTGCCCTGAGTCTCTGGAGAAGGGCGGCATATAAATGAAATTAAAAAAAAAAACCTCCATTCCCACCGCACTATTGGGCCAGCCAGAAGTGGCATTTGCCAGTTCTCCGAACTGCTCAAAATTTCCGCTACTGGTCTTTCAGAATCTATCAAGAACCTGCTGGATTTCACCCCTGGGGGGGGGGGGGAGGTATTTAAAACTTTTGCAAAAGGGAGAAAGTTTCATTTCATTTTGTTCAGAGGTGGATAACTCTCATTGCAGAAAACACTGTAAGCACCTTAATTATTCCTTTCTTAAGGGAAGGGGAGAAACGATGGCCTATACCTCGCAGGTACCTCCCATAGTTTTAAAATTTTTATTACTCCGCAATGTATAAGCTTGCAGATAAAATGCGTAAAACGTTTCCACTTAATTAGATGGTGCGGGAGCTGGAATGGGGTGACCTGAAAGCTCTCTCCATAATCAATTAATCCAGGAGGCCTCTTCACGTATTGTGAACGATGGCTAATCACACCCTTTTCAATTGCGTCTGTGCAATTTTTTAGCTGGGAAAGCAGTTCTCCAAATTTTTTTAAAAACAAAAGGATAAGGGAATTAGGTATGTGCAGACTGTTGAAGAGAAGGGTTGGGGGAGGGAAGGGGACGTAATATCCATCTTCTGATCAGTGATGAAATCCAAATTTTTTTACTACCGGTTCTGTGAGCGTGGCTTGGTAGGCATGGTGTGGCTTGATGGGTGTGGCTGGGGAAGTATACTGCAAAATCTCCATTCCCACCCCACTCCAGGGGAAGGATACTGCAAAATCCCCATTCCCTCCCTACTTCTGGGGGAAGGATATTGCAAAAATCTCCATTTCCACCTCACTCTGGAGTCAGCCGGAGGTAGTATTTGCCGGTTCTCCAAACTGCTCAAAAATTCCGCTACCGGTTCTCCCGAACCTGTCTGAACCTGCTGGATTTCACCCCTGCTTCTGGTACTTGAGGGGCTGTCACAGAGAAGAGGGGACTCACTTGTTCTTCAAAGCACCAGAAAGCAAGACAAGAAACAGACGGATGGAAACTCATCAAGGAGAGAAGCAACCTGGAATTAAGGAGAAACTTCCTGGCAGTGAGAACAATTAATCCTCCCACAGTTTGCCTCCCACAGTTATGGGTGCTCCATCCCTGGAGGTTTTCCAAAATAGAATAGACAACCATTTGACTGAGATAATATAAGTGCTCTTGCCTTGAGCAAAGGGTTGGACTAGAAGACCTCTGAAGACTTCCAGGAGCCTGGATATTGGTGGCAGGTGCTGACTGAGATGATAGGTGACTTGGAGGCAGCAACAGCACATGAGGAGATGGGGATAGCATTATGGTGGTTCCTTCCTTCCTTCCTTCCTTCCTTCCTTCCTTCCTTCCTTCCTTCCTTCCTTCCTTCCTTCCTTCCTTCCTTCCTTCCTTCCTTCCTTCCTTCCTTCCTTCCCCCTCCCTCCCTCCCTCCCTTCCCCCTCCCACCCTCCCTTCCGACTTCCTTCCTTCCTTCCTTCCTTTCTTCCTCCCTCCCTCCCTCCCTTCTGACTTCCTTCCTTCCTTCCTTCCTTCCTTCCTTCCTTCCTTCCTTCCTTCCTTCCTTCCTTCCTTCCTTCCTTCCTTCCTTCCTTCCTTCCTTCCTTCCTTCTCTATTCCTCCCTCCCTCCCTTCTCTATTTTTTCCTTCATTTCTGCCTTCCTTCTCTATTCCTTCCTCCCCCCTCCCTCCCTTCCTTCTCTATTCCTCCCTCCCTCTCTTCCTTCCTTCTCTCTTCCTTCCTTCCTTCCTTCCTCCCTTCCCCCTCCCTTCCTTCCTTCCTTCCTTCCTTCCTTCCTTCCTTCCTTCCTTCCTTCCTTCCTTCCTTCCTTCCTTCCTTCCTTCCTTCTCTATTCCTTCCTCCCCCCTCCCTCCCTTCCTTCCCCCTCCCTCCCTCCCTTCCAACTTCCTTCCTTCCTTCTCTATTCCTTCCTTCCTTCTTTATTCCTTCCTCCCCCCTCCCTCCCTTCCTTCTCTCTTCCTCCCTCCCTTCCTTCTCTCTTCCTCCCTCCCTCCCTCTCTTCCTTCCTTCTCTCTTCCTTCCTTCTCTCTTCCTTCCTTCCTTCCTTCCTTCCCTATTCCTTACTCCCCACTCCCTCCCTCCCTTCCGTCTCCCTCCCTTCCTTCCTTTCTGCCTTCCTTCTCTATTCCTTCCTCCCCTCTCCCTCCCTCCCTTCCCTCCTCCCTCCCTCCCTTCCTCTTATGGCTCCTGTTAGGGCCTTCTGCAGGCAGGAGTGGAGTTTTTAAAGACATGGGATGAGGACCAGGCCACCCTGTGGTGTTGATTCCCGAGGCCCCATCTCCCCTGCCTTCATTATTCATAAGTCTCCTGGGCCGCAAAGCTTTAAAAAGGAGCTTTGCTTCGTTGAAGCTTCCTGTGAAGCTTCCCCATGAAGTGACGTCAGGGATGAAGGCCATCTGATTTGCTCCTTAAAGGCAAAGCCACCTGGTTCAACAGTTCCAATTGCCGGAAGATGCTGTTCCAGCACCTCTTTTTCATCTTCCAGACAGCTGGTGGAAATGAGGGTAGAGCCTCCTGCATGAACACAGCGGCATCAGCCTTCTTTGGGGGGTTTGGGATTTGGTGGCCAAGGCTTCAGGAGATGAGAAGCAGCTCATCAAGAAGAAATATGAGGCCTGTTTGCTTTCAGTTCAGGTGCAGTTGCCTTGCCTCCTTGAAACAAAATGCTCTGTTGCCTCGCCACCTCTCTAATAAACAGCGCCGGCAGCTTGTAGAGCAGAGAAGAATATAGATTTATAGGCCCTAATGGGCAACGCTGCCATTTTGTCTGATGGCTAAATCGTGCGTGCAAATTGTGCAGCCAGAATGTGAAATGGAAGGCACGTTTTTTTTTTTTTAAAAAAAGAAAACATCACCCAAAAGATTAACAGAGGGAGAGCTGAGTCATAAACTGTGTTCGGAGGTCTTCCGGTGAAGGACGAAGGAAGAGAAGGATTTCTTGGGGCGGGGAGGTTTTCTGAGGACTCTGTTTGAATGAGGGCAAAGAAGAAGGCCAAGCCAGAACTGAAATAGAATCTGATTTGCTTAAATGGGCATTAAAAAAAAAAAAAGATTAGACTTTTTTTTTTTTAAAAAAAAGGTTTTTATTAGTAACTAGATGTACCTGGCCACGCGTTGCTGTGGATCAGTCTTGTGGGTATACAATATTTTTTGATCGAGTGCCAATAATTTCCCTCTGTAGCTCAGGTCACGCCTACTTTGCCTCCATCCCACCAGTCTTTTCACTCAGTCAATTGGATTCAGATCTAAGTTGCCTTTCTGTACATTTCTTTTTGGACTGTAACGTCGCTTAATCAATTGCTTTCTTGGACTTTTACCTATTTTGTGTTTGCATTAGGAGAGCTGCGTGTCGTGGGATTGGCAGAGGTTTACGCCTGGGCTGCTGTCTGTGAGTTTGCGTTCCTGGGATTCTGGGACGCTGGCCGCTGACAAATAATTTGAATGCAGCAGCCATCCGGAGGTTTGTCTTCAGACACCTTTGAGGATACTTTGGCGTGGGTGTAAGAGCTGGTTTTCTGGCTTGCCGGTATAACCGCCTTCACCTTCGCAGCTCTCCACACCACAGGTGGCATTGGGGTCTTGCCAAAGGTATGGCATACTCCGTTAGTCGGGAGGACGCTTCGCGGCAGTTGACATTTCCCGCCATTTTGCTTGTGGGTTTGGTGGCGGCAGCGCTGAGGAGAAAAGACCTGGCTCGTGGCTGTCATTGTGGTGCTGCGACATTAAAGTCATAAAATACCATTTTTTTTAATCATTTTTACCTGTCACAGATGTGACATCTATATAATATAGGTATATAAAAACATGCTTCACAGTGCTTTTACAGCCCTCTCTGAGCAGTTTACAGAGTCAGCCTCTTGCCCCCAACAATCTGGCTTCTCATTTTACCCACCTCGGAAGGATGGAAGGCTGAGTCAACCTTGAGCCTGGTGAGATTCAAACTGCCAAATTGCAGGCAGCCGGCAGTCAGCAGAAACAGCCTGCAGTACTGCATCCTAACCACTGCGCCACCGCGGCTGTTATGAACGATTCAAATATGAATGTTAAAAAGACTTATATTCAGATACCAATGTCCAGGCCATCTAACCATTGAAGCACAGCATCCTTTATCTGAACGAAATCAGAAAATCTTCAATAAATAATGTGCTATCACAGCTTAAGTGAAAATACCTTGGGGATTAACTCCCACTGCAATCTGAAGCAAGAAATCCATATATGACAGGCTCATATTTTGTTTGGCATGAGGTCAGTGACCCATGCACCCAGCAAATGCTCCTTCACTTATTTCGTATCGCACATTATTAGCACATACTCCAGGAAACATTATGGTTCTGCAAAGCTTTTGAATGGGTGCTTCCCAAAGAGGGAGTCAAGCTATTCTCCAAAGCACTTGAGGGCAAAGCAAGAAGCAATGGATGGAAACTAATCAGGGAGAGAAGCAACCTAGAATTAAGGAGGAATTTCCTGACAGGGAGCATAATAAACCAGTGGAAGGACTTGCCTCCAGAAATTGTGGGCACTCCAACACTGGAGGTTTTCAAGAAGAGATTGGACAACCATTTGTCTGAAATGGTCAAGTTGCGAAGGCTTGAAGAAATGTTATGAATTAAATCTTGAGTCACTTCCAACTCTATTATTCTTGTCAGAGTAGCAATCAGCCACGTTCCCATCCTGGAGTAATTGCCCTTAATTAGAGGTGGATCGTGGCTTTTTCCTTCAGTATACTTTGCAAAAAAATGAACCGAAATACATTCTAATGAAAAACTCACATTTATTGTAAAGAAATAAAAACAATCTTACTAATCTAATTAGGTTACATCTTGGCAACTCTCCCGGCTACCTCTCTTGGCAAGCGAAACAAAAGAAAGTTTTTAGAGAAGAAGAAAGGAATGTAGACATGCGCAGTAGCTTACTGATAAGAATCTGGCAAACTACCGTAAGTCTGAAAGTCCAAAAATAAAAGCTCATCTGGTAAATACAGAAACGCAGTGACAATTCTGTTATTTTGAAATGCACTGATGTGGGTTTTTTTTGGGAAAAAATACTGATTTTTTTTTTCTGCAGCTGAGTGGATAGGAACTTCATCCCTGATCCATAAGGAGGAATGTTCTGATGATAAAAGAAATGTGTAGAGCAGTCTACACAGTGAACATTGTGCTCCTCAAGGTGAGATCTGCACCCTCATTGCGTTCCATAAAAACTTCAAAACTTGTCTCTTCTTATTGTCCTCTTCTAATGAGGCCTATTCACATTGGAGGTGGTTATTGGACTAGGATGAAGACCCTGCCTCCACTTCAGAGTATGCTGGGGTTTTTGGTTCAACTTAATTAATTCTGTTTATTTCATATTTATTGATCTACTGTTTTGCATCTTTGTTGTTTTAGGATGCGTGTAACCCTTCCAGAGTCACTTGACAATGAGATGAGTGATGGATACATTTGATAAATAAATTTCGTTGGAGGTTTCATTCACGTTACCAATTGGAGATGATTTAGTGGGTTCCTGCACTTAGCAGGAGATTGGAGTAGAGGACATCTGAAGCCTCCTCCAATTCATGTATCTATGACTGGATGAAAAAGGAGTCCTGTGATGTTACACAAGTCAAAGGGACTTCCAGGTTGAATACTCCTGTAGTAATCCTGTATGTACAGCTTGGGAGAGTACAGGCCAAGTTTTTCACCTTCCTAAACTGTTCTAAGAGGGACTTGGTGGCTCAGTGGCTAAGATGCTGAGCTTGTCGATCGAAAGATTGGCAGTTCAGGGGTTCAAATCCCTAGTGCTGCATAACAGGGTGAGCTCCCATTACTTGTCCCAGCTTCTGCCAACCTAGCAGTTCGAAAGCACATAAAAAATGCAAGTAGAAAAAGAGGGACCACCTTTGGTGGGAAGGCAACAGCGTTCCGTGCGCCTTTAGTGTTGAATCATGCCATCCACATGACCATGGAGACGTCTTCAGACAGTGCTGGCTCTTTGGCTTTGAAACGGAGATGAGCACCGCCCCCTAGAGTTGGGAACAACTAGCACATATGTGCGAAGGGAACCTTTACCTTTACCTTTAAACTATTCTATGCATCAGAGTCTCCCTTCTTTTTCCTAGCGACGGCTTTGCCCAAAACACACTCAGCAGCCAGCATTTAATTATCTTTGATTTATGGTATTGTATCTTCAGAACCCCAGTGTGGTCTTCCTCTGAGCAAAGCAGAGGTTTTGATTGGAGCAAGAATCTTGGTGCCACGTCTGACACTGTCAAAGACAAATGGAGGAGGGGTGGAAAGGGAGTAAAGGGAGTATTTATCATCTGAAAACAGAAATACTTGGGTTTTTTTTGTTTGGGGCTATGAGGTCAGGAGACTAAAACAGATGAAGAACCGTTTCAGGATTTGGGCATGGTTAGTCTAGTAGAAAGAAGGACTAGAGGTAACATGATAGCAGTGTTCCAATATTTGAGGGGCTGCCATAGAGAAGAATTGGGGGTCAATTTATTTTCCAAAGCACCAGAAGGCAGGACAAGATCAATGGATGGAAACTAACATCCATTAGTTTTTGAGGAGAAGAGTAGAAGGTGGAATAGAAGCCTGGTTAACTTTTGATTGAGAATTGGGCAGAAGATGTCCCTCTCTGTTGTGGCCCCGTCCTCTGAGCCTATCCCTTTGGAGGAAGGCAGCTCTGAGCAGGAGGAAGAGGAGCCAGCCAGATCTCTCAGCCCTCCCCCTCTGGCACCGGCTCAGGTGCCAGCTGAAAGAGAGCCAAGTAGTGGGGAAACAGGTGTCTCAGATGAGAGTGAGGGAGAGACGTCATTCCTGGACGCATGCCAAAGAAGGCGAGAGAAAAGGGTACTGCAGCTGCGGCGTATGAGGAAATCCTGATTGGAGTCACGGGATCAATGACTCACTGGACCACACCCAGAAGCATATGTATATAAGACAGTACGGTGGGTCACGAAGTTCGTGACGAACAGCTAAACAAACGGAGCAACCTCGTAGTCTTGGAAGCTAGATGAACGGCAAAGCTATGTAGGAGATTTTCTTGTTTGTGTAAACCAATAAAGTCCTTGGCAGACGGTGTGCTTATCGCTGCCAAGGTTGAGATAAGAACTGCGGAGTGTGCCAAGTGATTATTAACCCTCGGCTGGCTGTGTTTTTGTGGGTCTCTGAAGGGGGGGGGGACAGATCACTCTCCTTCAAGAGGGATGGACTATCACAATGATGGGTAACTTTTGGCAAGCCTTCGCTTGCCAAAAGTGGAGGGAGCTGGGAGTGTCGTGCGCGAAATATTTGATATTTGAGTTTTCTCTTCAGAACCTGGCCTTCTAAAGAGCAATCAGGGTTGATCTCCTCTAGGACTGATCAGTTTGATCACCTTGTAGTCTACAGGACTCGTAGGAGTCTTCTCCAGCACCAGAGTTCAAGGGCCTCAATTCTTTGGCACTCAGCCTTTCTTATGGTCCAACTTTCAGCAGGTGGTAAATGCCATCTATAAAACATTTTATATAAGTTTTCTTATATAAGTTTTCTTACTGATGGGATATTCTTGATTTTAGAGTTCAGACCGAGTAGGTTTTGATGATATTGTCTGATGTAGCTATTCTGACTTTTGATCTTAAGACTATTTGAATAGCCTTTCGGCTTGTGTGAACTCTGGAACGGGATATTGATCAAGAATAGTCTTTCAATTGATGTTACTTCACGATGTAGCATCAGTTCAAAGATTATACTTGGTCAACATCCTGAGAATAAAAGAGAAAGGGAGAGCAGGAAGACAAACTTACCATCTTATTTTCAACATTTACTCAAAGCCCAGAAGTCCATATCTCTTTTAGGAAGAATAAATACTTCTTCAACACACAGAGAAAAAGACTGTTCCTTAGTTGAGATGCATGCTAGTTTTAATAATTTATATTCCAAAACTGTTTTGACCCTTACTACAAACTGGAAAATAAATATTTATTTGATTTAGGGGCAAATTTCCAATTAGAATGTAATTATTTTCAAATTATGTATTACTGAGTCATCACAAGTTTCATTATAATAAGTTACATAACAGTGAACAAACAAACCCCAAGGATTAGGTTGCTAATTAGCTGTTTAATGTTAATATGGGGCTTTGACACTTTTTGCATCCATAAAGCTACTATTCCACTTAGGTGCAAAGTGCTGTAAGCAACTGCCAATTTATTAGAAATGATGGAGGTTAATCATGCTTATGAAATATAAGATGAAGAAAAAATATGGTTTTATTTTTCATGGTTTTCTGGAGTTAGGAATGCCTGTGTAAAGTCAGTATTACTTTTAAGGTTCTCTGGTGGATGGATCCCATCGCGAGAATGTTTAGCCTGTTGTTTAGAATAGAATAACCGAGTTGGAAGGGACTTTGGAGGTCTTCTAGTCCAACCCCCTGCTTAGGCAGGAAGCCCTACACCACTTCAGACAAATGGTTATCCAACCTTTTCTTAAAAACTTCCAGTGTTGGAGCATTTACAACTTCTGGAGGCAAGTTGTTCCACTGATTAATTGGTCTAACTGTCAGGAAATTTGTCCTTAGTTCTAGTTGCTTCTCTCCCTGATTAGTTTCCACCATTGCTTCTTCTCCTGCCCTCAGATGCTTTGGAGAATAGCTTGACTCCCTCTTCTTTGAGGCAGCCCCTGAGATATTGGAACACTGCTATCATGTCTCCCCTAGTCCTTCTTTTCATCAAACTAGACATACCCAGTTCCTGCAACCGTTGTTCTATGTTTTAGCCTCCAGTCCCCTAATCATCTTTGTTGTTCTTCTCTGCACTCTTTCTAGAGTCTCCACATCTTTTTTTACATCGTGGCGACCAAAACTGGATGCAGTACTCCAAGCAGTGGTGGGTTTCAAATTATTTTACTACTGGTTCTGTGGGCGTGGCTTGGTGGGCATGACAGGGGAAGGATACTATAAAATCTTCATTCCCACCCCACTCCAGGGGAAGTTTACTGCAAAATCCCCATTTCCTTCCGATCAGCTGGGACTCAGGAGGCAGAGAATCTATGGGGGAGGGGCCAGTCAGAGGTGGTATTTACCAGTTCTCCGAACTAGAGTCTCCACATCTTTTTTTACCTCATGGCAACCAAAACTGAATGCAGTCTTCCAAGTGTGGCCTTACCAAGGCCTTATAAAGTGGTATTAACACTTCACGTGATCTTGATTCTGAGGCATAGTGTTTCTTGGGATGGAGATGGTTGCAATTGGGATGGTTTGAATGAGCAAGACTGGATTTTTTTTTTTTTTGGAGTAATTTCCTCCCAGGTGCTAAAGTCATTTTGGGAGTTTATGGAGATTCCCAGTCATCCAGGTCACAGTTGTCCCAAAGATCCTTTTTCAAGAGGCATCTGAACTTTCTGAAGGAGCTTCTTGGTTGGGAAGCGAAACATCTGCAAAGAAAAACCAGAAAGTCCAGATGCCGCTTGAAAAAGCACCTTTGGGACATGTTGGGAGTTGTTTTGAAGTTTGGATGAACGCTGCTGATCTCATCTACAAGGGAACAGCATCTGAGTGGCTTTGTTTGGTCTCAGCCGAAGAGGTTATAGGAAAACAAAGGCCTTTAAAAGCCTCTGGTGGCTTTGCCCAAAAACAAAAAAAAAAAAAATACTGGGAAAATTTGGTTAATGGAAATAATGGCAGAAGAAATGGAACTTTAAGCCAGAAATCTTTTTACTGGGTATGATTAGAGAAAACATCAGGAAAGAATTAAAATACCTAATACTGCACGTAATTACGGCAGCAAGGCTGGCATTCGCTCAGCTTTGGAAAACGGACCAAATTCCAACGGAACAATTAATAATTCCAAAAATCTACAATTGCGATGAAATGGACAGGCTAACATTGGAACTAAAAAATAAGGTAGACTCGAAATATTATATAGTATGGAACAAATGGCATGAATGGATAAATCAAAAACAAAGTTTTCAAGATAACATAACAACTAGACACCGCCAATAACATATATGTATGTATGTAACATACATATATATATAAAGTTAGTAATAATATATTATGTATTTTCTATTTTTCTTTTTCTTTCTTTTTTCTTTTCTTTTTTCTCTTTTCTTTCTTTTTGCTTTTACCTTTTCTTGCTTCTATCTTTTTCTTTCTTTTGTATGTCTTTCTTTTTTTCTACTTCTGTTTCTATTGCTCTTTTATCTCTCTCTCTCTTTTATATTTTATAATGTATGTAGTTAAATGTGATATTTTATCTTTTTAGACCTAATAAAGATTATTTTTTTTTTAAAAAAAATAAAAGCCTCTGGAGATCCCAGCTGAGTTGCCTGATCGTCAGAAGCTTTTAAAAGCATTTTTTTCCCTGCAACCTCTTAAGGTTGTAGAAACAATGCTTTTAAAAGTTAAAAAAAAAGTTGGCCACACCCACCCAGTCACATTACCCCCAACAAGCCACGACCGTAGAATAAGCCACGCCCACAGAACCGGTAGTAAAAAATATTAGAACCCATCCCTGACTCAACCCCTTCCCTTTAGCTTTGCCTACATCTGGAAAGAAAGTGGCAGCCATTTTTGAGACTTCCTTTGACATTCAAAGAGATCCCCCCCACCCACCAATCTCCGAAATTGCCTTTGCATCTCTGGGAAGTTGTGCAAAGGCACTTTATTTAATTCGACCTCCAGCAGATTTGAAGGTTCAATTCAAAAGGCTAATTTGATGCTGTCACTTTCCAATTGAATCATCCCTTTGAAGTTCCTAACGCATGTCGCCTGCCTTGAAGTCAAACGTCGAAAAGAAATGCTGAAGCAGTTTGGGTTTAATTTATGGAAATGGCGGGAGTCCCGTTCTGTGATGCAGCCCTACATTGTGGGACCGCACAGACAACAAGTGGGAAGGATGAGTCCCTCTGTTCTTTGAAATCAGAATGAGATCAAAAGATTAGATTTCAAACCACCTTACTGATCATCTGCAATGCCATTTACCCCTGGCTCCCCCCCTTTTTTTGCTAAGTTTCCTGGGAGATATATATATATATATATATATATGAAAAGATACTTTTGTCAAGAATGATAAGGTA
>CM075967.1:2092344-2099844 GCA_038048745.1 Coluber constrictor foxii | reverse complement strand
GCTTGTTTCATCATTATACATCATTCTATGCTCTAGGCCTGTGATGGTGAACCTATGGCATATGTACCACAGGTGGCACATGGAGCTATATCTGTTGGCACGCAAGCATTTCCCTAGCTCAGCTGCAGTGCGCATATGTGTGCTGGCCAGCTGATTTTGCGCTTTCTGGGCCCACCAGAAGTCAGGAAATGAGCTGTTTCCAGCCCCTGGATGGCCTCCGAGGGAGTGGGGAAGGCCGTTTTTGCCCTCCCCAGGCTCCAAGAAAGCCTTTGTTGCCTTTGAGCAAAAAACAGGCCCACCAGTAACCTTTTTGCCATTGTGTGCCAAAAGCGGGGGGAGCGCGGGGAGTTGTGTGCGCATCTAGGGGGTGGGGTGGGGCACGGGGGGGCATTGAATTATGGGTGTGGTTCTAATTCTATTTCTTCTGCTGTTATTTCTGATATCCAAATTTTTATTTTCTTCCAGTATTTCTTGATTTTTGGGCAAAGCCACCAGACATGAAAGAATGTACCCTGAGCTTGTTTACATTTCCAACACGCTGGATTTAGATTTGGATACATCTTCGCTAACCTTGATGGGGCCCCCTGCACTCCCTCCCCCCCTCCCCCCCGCTTTTGGCACGCGACAGCAAAAAAGTTAGCCATCACTGATCTAGGCCCTGTTTATAAACCACAATGATTTCATTCAGATATCACATATTTAGTTCGCTTGGGCAAGCAAAACAAAAAAGATGACTTTGTTGAATGCTTGAAGCCCAAAACAGTGCAGGATTCATTCATTTGTACCATTCTCACTTGGTGGAAATCCACCCCAGAAGGTTATTTCTTCGAGAGGTCCAAGCAAATCAAAGAGCCATCTCTCAATTTCGTGTAAAATTTGAGAAGCTTGTTAGTTAGTTGATAATGGGTAGGCTTCATATTGTTGTCAAACTACAACTCCCAGAATTCTTGGGCATGCTACCTATGCTTAGTGAGGTTTGAGTTAAGTTGTAGATTGCCCTCCTCTACAATAAGTAAAATTATTATTCTTATTGCTGCCTCCTTGGTCTGTTGTTAGCATTACATGGTTTTGTTTTCAGGTTCTATTTCACAGAGAATAGCAATAGCAACAACACTTAGACTTATATACCACTTCATAGTGCTTTACAGCCCTCTCTAAGTGGTTTACAGAGACAGCCAATTGCCCCCAAACAATCTGGGTCCACATTTTACCCACCTCAGAAGGATGGAAGGCTGAGTCAACCTTGAGCCTGGTGAGATTTGAACTACCGAACTGCAGCTAGCAGTCAGCTGAAGTAGCCTGCAGTGCTGCACTCTAACCACTGAGCCACCTCAGGTCTTCAGACAGACAGAACAGTTGTCTTTTTTTGAATGCATCTTTACTTGAAGAACTGTCAAATCCAAGTCCGGTATGAAAATAAGATCTCGTAAAAGAAAAATTAATTGGGGTTTATATTTCAAACACCAGGAGACTCTGTTTTTCTAGTCCTGCTTTAGGCATGAAAGCCGACTAATTGATTCTGGGCCAACCACCAGGAGATGGTGAGTTCTAGTCCTGCCTTAGCCATGAGAGCATGAAGCCATCTGGGTGCCTTTGAGCCAGTCATTCTCTCTGAGTCCTAGGAAAGAGGTAAGTGTCAAACCATTTCTGAAATCTTGCTAAAGAACACTGCGGGGACTTACCCAGATGGTCACTAAAAGTCAGCAATGATCCAGAGCAGGGGTGAAATTCAGCAGGTTCTGACAGGTTCTGGAGAACTGGTGGCGGAAATTTTGAGAAGTTTGGAGAACCGGCAAATACCACCTCTGGCTGGCCCCAGAGTGGGGTGGGAATGAAGATTTTGCAATATCCTTCCTGTAGGAGTGGGGAGGGATGGGGATTTTGCAGTATCTTTCCCCTGGAGTGGGGTGGGAATGGGAATTTTGCAGTATCCTTCCCCTGGAGTGGGGTGGGAATGGGGAGTTTGCAGTATCCTTCCCCTGGAGTGGGGTGCGAATGGGGATTTTGTAGTATCCTTCCCCTGCCACACCCACCAAGCCATACCCACAGTACCGGTAGTAAAAAAAATTGAATTCCACCACAGACCCAGAGACCCAAATAAATAAAATACAGTGCAATATTCTTTTTTAATATATCTATCATCTATCTATCTATCTATCTATCTATCTATCTATCTATCTATCTATCTATCTATCTATCTATCTATCTATCTATCTATCTATCTATCTATCTATCTATATCTGTACTTTTTTATTAATTAACATTGTCTTTTGTTTTCGGTTTGGCTGATTACACATGGATATAAAAATCCAGGCACAGTGGTTTGGTAAAAGCTAAACTGCACAGGAGGGGATTGGAAAGGATGGGGGATATGCTGATCTACCAGAGACACAGAGAACAAACTGATAAAGCACCAATTATTCCGATCATAGCTGCAATATAAAAGTCATAACTTTTAGCTTAATAATCAAGCGAATAAGGTCCTTTATTCCAAGTACTCAGAGGGTTCCACTTGAGAAATTTAATTTAAAGCCAACCAGTTCAATAAAGAAAGTTATTAAGAGAGTGGAAACTTACTGGTGTCTTGCTACGTTCATTGGAAAAAAGGAAATTAGGACTGTTTTTGTCACTGCTGATGTGAAAGGACTAGTAAAGGAAGGATTACTGGAGTAGCAATAGCACTTATATACCGCTTTACAGCCCTCTGTAAGCGGTTTACAGAGTCAGCCTATTGCCCCCAACAATCTGGGTCCTCATTTTACCCACCTCGGAAGGATGGAAGACTGAGTCAAGCCTGGTGAGATTCGATCTGCCAAATTGCAGTCAGCCGGCAGTCAGCAGAAGCAGACTGCAGTACCGCATTTTAACCACTGTGCCACCGTAGGAGAAACTACAATTAGGAGTGATCATCTTTCCCCATCAAAACTTACCAACTTTGTGACTTCTGGCTGGCCATTGTAGGGATGTTCCACAGGATACGGTAAAAATAAATGTCAAGATGGTAGTTGTGACAGTGCTTGTACAACTGCCCTCTCCCCCTCTATCTCTCTGCAGACTCCCCTGGACTTGTGTTTAATGGCTTGGTAGATACAATAGGCCTTGTATCTTGGTCTAATGGGGATCTTCTGTTCTTCCCTGCTCCTGGGGGATAGTTGAATCAAATAACATAATAGAGTTAGAAGGGACCTTGGAGATCTTCTAGTCGAGCCTCTTTCTCAAGCGGGAGACCCTATACAATTTCAGACAAAAATGGTTGTCCAATCTCTTCTTTAAAACCTCCAGTGATGGAGCACCAGTGGTGGGTTCCTCCCGGTTCAGCCCGATTCAGCCGAGCTGGTAGCTGTAATGACATGATGTCACCAAACTGGTTCTCTGTTTGGGAATCTCGACCCCTCCCCCCGCGTTATTCTTACCTTTTATTTACTACCCACAGAACCGGCAGTAAAAAAATGTGAATCCCAACACTGGAGTCAACCTTGAGTTGATCAGGATCAAACTCCTGGCTGTGGGCAGAGTTAGCCTGCAACACTGCATTCTAACCACTGTGAAGGGAAGGAAGGAAGGAAGGAAGGAAGGAAGGAAGGAAGGAAGGAAGGAAGGAAGGAAAGAAGGAAGGAAGGAAGGAAGGAAGGAAGGAAGGAAGGAAGGAAGGAAGGAAGGAAGGAAGGAATAGCACTTCGACTTAAATACTGGTTTACAGCCCTCTCTAAGCGGTTTTCAGAGTTAACATCTTGCCCCCAATAATTTTGGTCCTCATTTTACCCACCTTGGAAGGATGGAAGGCTGGGTCAACCTTGAGCCTAGTGAAGATTCGAACTGCCAAATTGCAGGCAGCCAACAGTCAGCAGAAGTAGCCTGCAGTACTGCATTTTACCACAGATATTGAAAGACTGCCAGTATGCCACCTCTGGTCCTTCTCTTCGTTAAATTAGACATACCCACTTTCTGCAACTGTTCATGACTTAGAAGCTTCACGCTCTTTAGCATTGGGACAAATGTTCTTTGATTATCTTTGATTATCGATACAGTTGCATCTCCTCTTTAGCATAAACGGGAATAAAAAGCCTCTCAACCTTCTCTCTTCAGCACCCTCCCTCTCTCCATTACACTTTTGTGATTTGCTATGAATGGAATAACACTATTTCAGACTTCACGAAGGAAGAACTATTTTTAAATTCTTGGAAAATGGCATTTTCGGCAAAGCAAGTGAAAGGCATTAATTTATCCATTAGAAATATCTTGCGAAAAGGGAAATCATCCCCACAAATAGCAACTCATTGTATAGAAATATAGCATTGAAATTCATCTGCTGTTTTGTTTTCTTCTTCTTCTTCTTTTTTTTTTTTTGAAAATGCCTAATTGTTATCAAATAATACAGATTACTTTATGATGTGGCAAGGAACATTGGTTCCAATTATCAGCTACGCGCGATCCTTACGGAGTTAAAAATGCCATGCTTTATTGAAAAAGGGATATTTTTAGCCGAGTAAGGCTATATATGTCAGCGGCAGCCATGAATGATAGCGCAGTGATGTTTCTCTCTTATACAATCTTTGGAGCACATCACAGAACATGAAATTCGGTTATACAATGCGGCATTCAAAAGCTGAACAAAATGCGTCTCACTTAGTGGAATTCTCAGAATTCTTCCTTGTATATACAGTATTGATGGATGTTTTCTTTCCAGATTTTCTGCGAAGAAACCTGTTGGCCAATGAAACACCATCACGTAGGTTGGCTTTTACTCACGTAGGTCATAGGTCAGGGGTCAGCAACCTGCGGCTCTGGAGCTGCATGTGGCTCTTTGGGCCCTCTGCTGTGGCTTCCTGTCAGGTGACCCCATCACTGGCTGGCCCCACCCTTCACCCTCCCCTCCCAGTCACTCCTCGCTTGGCCTGAAAAAATAAGGGTGATGATGGGGGATGGAGAAGTGGCCAGGGCAGAGACAGTGAGATACAGAGAGAGGGGGAGAGAGAGAGAGAGACATAGAGAGATACAAAGATAGGGGGAGGAGGAGGGAGGGAGAGAGGGGAGAGAGAGATATGTCAAAAGGATTTTGTGATTCCTGGTGTTTTTTAACAACTGGTTCTCTGCCCTAATGACCAGCTGGGTAGGCGTGGCTAGGGGGTGTCATGTGACATGTGGAAGTGAGTGAGATTGAGTTGGCCACACCCACCCAGGTTTTGTGGTTCCCGGTGTTTTCTTTTCTGTGGGGTCCAAATGGCTCTTCGAGTATTTAAGGTTGCAAACCCCTGTCATAGGTAAACCTACTACTTATATTGCTTCGACCAAGTCATGTAAAGTTTTTTTTTTTTTTGGAGTACTACCATAAAATTATATATCAATGGAAAGATAATTTAATCACAAATGTAATGCAATAACTTTTAGGAAGGATTTGCTGTTAGAATAGCAGTTACAGTATAAAGAAGAAAAGTGAAACATGTAGAAAAAATGAGATATACATAAATGATCCCCATGTCAGTTAATCCTTAGCATGAATGATGGCCTTACAATGTCTTCCCATGGAGTGAACCAAGCCTTTTAGTTCTGCAGCTGTTCTAATGTGAAACCAAGATTGAAGGATTGCTTCTATTAACTGGGTTTTATTGCTGGGTCACCTCTGACTAACAAGTTTCTTTAATCGGCTCCATAGATTTTTCAATTGGATGAAGGTCTGGGCTAGTTACTAAGTCTGCACTACGATGAGAAATCTTCTCATCATTCCCATCACCCATCTCCTTCCACTTATGACTGCATGACTGTAATTTTGTTGCTGGTATCCTTACGATTTATATTGATATTGTTTCGTGATTGCTTATGACTATCATTAAGAGTTGTACCTTATGATTCTTGATGAACGTATCTTTTCTTTTATGTACACCGAGAGCTTATGCACCAAGACAAATTCCTTGTGTGTCCAATCACACTTGGCCAATAAAGAATTCTCTTCTCTTCTCTTCTCTTCTCTCTCTTCTCTTCTCTTCTCTTCTCTTCTCTTCTCTTCTCTTCTCTTCTCTTCTCTTCTCTTCTCTTCTCTTCTCTTCTCTTCCCTTCCCTTCCCTTCCCTTCCCTTCCCTTCCCTTCCCCTTCCCCTTCCCCTTCCCCTCCCCCTTCCCCTTCCCCTTCCCCTTCCCCTTCCCCTTCCCTTCCCTTCCATTCTATTCTAATTTGCAATCATTCTCTAGGAAATAAAAGAGGCAAAGGCAAAGTGATCTTCTTAAAAAAAAACACAAACAAATCTTGTCTACTTTTAAAAGTCAACAAACTTAAATTGCACGTCATGATTCAATGCACGGCTTAGAATGCAGTTTTCTCCTCGGCGTTGTCTTTTCACTCAATGTTGTGATGTTGCTGTTTGCTGGAGAATGAAGCCGCAAGTTGCAATACCCAATGGGTGATTTTAGCATGGTGTGCTTGCCCTGTAACTCTTTAAAACCTGCAAACCGCTTTTGTTAAAAGTGCTGATACAGTCCCATTATCTGCACAACTTTCCTTCGCTCCTTGTCTCCTGCTCTTCCCCCCCACTCCAATCTGTCACACGGAACCCAATTAAATCATTCTCTAATCTATAATGTATTAAGATAATAATGAGAGCTGAAGTCAGTCCTGACAGTGCGAGAGAAGGTGTCTCGATGCTCTCATTTGATTAGGCCTTCGGGGTGGCCTGGTGAATATGAGAAAAATGGAGAATACTGCATCATTAACAGGGTGGCCAGGTGCTCAGGAAGAAAACAGCTTTTTAATAGTCCTGGTGAAGACAGAATTTCAGCCATCCGCAGCCTCCGTCTACAGATGTCCCTCTTCAATAACATCCTATTTATTCACAGAAGGACAGGAAATTAGCCATTGTAGGTAGAACTCTTATGTGATAGAACTAAACGAGAAGCTTTCTGGAGATGCCTTCACATTCAATCCAATAGCAATCTTGAAAACTACTCCATCTTTCAGAAGATCCATTCTAAAGCTTTGGGCCACCAAAGATTCCTGGAAGTCTTGAGTTGTTGTTGTTGTTAGTTGTGAAATCATGTCTGACCCATTGCGAGCCCATGGACAATGTTCCTCCAGGCCTTCCTGTCCTCTACCATCCTCTGGAGTCCATTTAAGCCCCCTTCTGACTGTTTCAGTGACTCCATCCAGCCACTTCATTCTCTGTCGTCCCATTCTTCTTTTGCCTTCAATCTTTCCCAGCATTAGGCTCTTCTCCAGCGAGTCCTTCCTTCTCATTAGATGGCCAAAGTATTTGAGTTTCATCTTCAGGATCTGACCTTCTAAAGAGCAGTCAGGGTTGATCTCCTCTAGGATTGATCGGTTTGATCATCTTGCAGTCCAAGGGACTCGCAGGAGTCTTCTCCAGCACCAGAGTTCAAGGGCCTCAGTTCTTTGGCTCTCAAGTCAACTCAAATCAACTCAAATCTTGAGTGGCATGCTCCCAAAGATGTATACAATAAATAGGTGGATGGAAAGGAGTGCTATTGATTTTTTTGAGTTGTGCAGGCTGAG
>CM075967.1:2034844-2087344 GCA_038048745.1 Coluber constrictor foxii | reverse complement strand
GCTCCTCTTGCCATCTTGCCTGATTTCCAGCTCTGTCTCCCTAACCCTAACCAGAGGAAATGGCGGAGACTGGCTGAGCATGCATTTAAATATTTTCGGGGAGAGCTTATTTTCAGGGAGGGCTTATTTTCGAGGAAACACAGTATTAAAATCCCACCACTTATCTCAAGAGGAACCATCTATCTGTCTTTCTCAAGAGCGCCCCTAATTTCCGCATCTATTTATTATTCATTTAATTAAGAAGAACGGAGGCTCATGAGGTTAAGAATGCTGGGCTGATGATTGGCAACCTAACGTTTGAGACCGATTGCTGCTGCGGGATGGAGTGAGTTCCCATCACATGCTCCAGCTCTTGTTTGCCCAGTGGTTCAAAAGCAGGCAACTGCAAGTAGGTAAATGGGTACCACTTGGGTGGGCAACTTCATGGAATGCGAAAGGAGCCCCCCAATTTGGCTTCCCCCAGGCAACAATGATGTCACTGGCAAATCCTTTCACTGCAGAAGTACTTTGGTGCTTCTGACATGGAAGTATTAGTACTCATTAAATTTATATGATGCCCACCTCACTATCGAGAGAAACTCTGGGTGGTTTACAATGCAATGTCTTACATAGATCATTATATCCACCAAAGTGCAATTTGAGATGGCAAGTTAGATTTATCAAAAAGTGTTTAAAAAGGAGAAAGAACAACTGGCCGCAAACAAGTCCCATGTACAAAGGTACAATTGCTAACTTCCCAAATGTTGCAAATTCATTGTGCTGACAAATCTTCTCAAACACAGAATAATAGAATAACAGAGTTGGAAGGGACCTTGGAGATCTTCTAGTCCAACCCCCTGCTTAGACAGGAAACCCTACACCACTTCAGACAAATGGCTATCCAACATCTTCTTAAAAACTTCCAGTGTTGGAGCATTCATAACTTCTGGAGGCAAGTCGTTAAACTAATTAATTGTTCTCACTGTCAGGCAATTCCTCCTTAGTTCTAAGTTGCTTCTCTCCTTCATTAGTTTCCACCCATTGCTTCTTGTCCTGCCCTCAGGTGCTTTGGAGAATAGCTTGACTCCCTCTTCTTTGTGGCAACCCCTGAGATATTGGGATACTGCTATCGTGACACTCCATAGTCCTTCTTTTCATTAAACTAGACATACCCAGTTCCTGCAACCATTTTCATATGTTTTAGCCTCCAGTTCCCTAATCATCTTTTGTGCTTTTCTCTGCACTCTTTCTAGAGTCTCAACATCTTTTTTACATCATAGTGATCAAAACCGAATGCAGTATTCCAAATGTGGCCTTACCAAGACTCTATAAAGTGGTATTAACACATTTATGCCCTTCTTTAAAACTCCACCAATAATTTGCATGCTGTAGGTTCCATGTCCCCCCCCCCTTTTTTTTTTGCTTGTTTCTGCAAGCCAATAGGGCATTCAGGAAGAAAAGTCCTTTTTCTTAATTCTCTGGCACTTTCTGGGAGTTCTTAACTAGGGCTTGCTTTGCTGTTCATTGAATGAACGCTTATTGCCAAGATACACAAACATACAAAGTCATCCACCATGAGTGCCACGACCAAAATGACAACTTCCATACTGACAAGCTACTCTAAGCCAAGCATGCTGTGACTCAGTACAAGAGGTGAGCCAAGTTGATGAGACTGTCTTGATCAATATGTTGCCCACTGCCAATAAATCAACATTCAGGGCCGTGACACAGAGACACACTAATGAGGTACGAAAGTGTTGTAAGATGGGAATTAACTCTTTAGGAGATAATGCTCAAAGACTTTCCCTCCCATTTCAGTCACCACCTGTGTTGAGGAAGAGCCATAGATGTCAGATGGTTCAACTCTTGGTACCTGTCCAAAGACCAGTAGAAATTCTCCTATTTCTCTTTCCTGCTGTTGCCCTGAAGATGTCAGAGATAGAAACCGCCAGCTGCTCTGTATCAATTCTCTTCCTCTCTTTGCCAGGTCAGGCTCTTATTTTTTGCACTTGGAAGAAGGAACTGCTTGGAGAAAGTTGACAGAGAGACCTTTTCCATTAGGTTTCTATGGAAACTGTTCACTTTCCCGCTGGTTCTCCCAAGGATGCTAACTATGGAAGCCTCCCAGCAAATCACTACACTTGCACACTTTCCAACTAAGTCCATGGACACCAACCAATCTGGTTATTTTGATTGTTGTTGTTGTTATCAGCCTGGAAAACTGCAACCAGCACATTAATGCTAATCTACAAGATCCATCTGCCGGGCTTCCAGCTGTGAAATGTGATATTCACAGCAGGTCCTTTGGTGTCCAGTGGAGCGTCACTGATGTACATCTGGATGAGATGGTTCAGTTGTAGGAGGATATCTATCACTGTCACGTTCTTCACTAGCAGGAATGGCTTTCACTTCTACGAGCTTTGTTGAAGATCAGTGTTGCTTGCCTGTCCTAATGAGGAGAATATGGTAGAACTGGTCAAATGACCAGGAAGGTTGGATTCAGGCTTCCTTATTTCAAAACCAGATGGTGAATTTCAACCTTCTCCTCTTATAAAACCTCTGAGGCAGGGGTCGGCTTCAAAAATTTTAGCAAGGGGTTCTCTGCCCGGTTGCTGGGTGGGCGTGGCCTAGTTGGCCTCCTGCACCACGGAAGTGAGGGGACGTTTTTGCCCTCCTGGGGCTCCGGAGGCTTTCTTCGAGCCTCCGAGAGGGAGAAAATGGCCTCCCCAGGCTCCGGAGGCCCTCTGGAGGCCGCTTCTGGTAGGCCTGTTTTTCACCCTCCCCAAGCCTCCATGCAATCCCTGCACTTGCCTGCATCCAAAATGGACCATGTGGGGACTCCTGGGAGGCAAGGGGAGGGGAGGGGTGGGCAAGACCAGCCAGGAGTGGGATTTGGGAGTTCTCCAAACTGCACAGAATCTTAGCTAGAGGTTCTCCCAAACCCCTGTGAACCCTCAGCAGCCCACCCCTGCTCTGAGATGAATTCAAGGCCTTCTTCTCCACCATTGTTCTGATAAACTGTCTCTTGTAATCATCCCCATCAATGATCCTTCATTCCTCTAGGCCAAATGTAGAAAATCTTCAAGCCTCCAAATAAAACTACTCTATTGAGGATTACAGTTCAATGCAATCTTGAAGACTGCAAGTACCAAATACTTCAAGAAGACATTTTCTAAACATTTTCAAAAGGAACAGCCAGACTTCTTTTAAAAAACAAAACAAAACACAAAGCATATATTCTATTTCTGAGGGATGCAAGACATGGGAGACCATCAACATAGCAGAAGAAAAAGCGAAGTCATCAGATTTTACAGATATTAACAGAGTTGGATGGGACCTTGTAGGTCATGTAATCCAACCCACTGCCGAAGCAGGAGACCCTACACCATTTCTGGCAAATAGAGGTCCAGTCTCTTCTTGAAAGCCTCCAGTGATGAAGCTCCCACAACTTCTGAAGGCAACTTCTGTTCCATTGGTTGATTGTTCTCACTGTCAGAAAATGTCTTCTTATTTTCAGGTTGACTCTTTCCTTGACCAGTTTCCATCCATTATTCTTTGTCTGGTGCTTTGGAAAATAGCTTGACCCCCTCCTCTCTGTGGCAGCATCTCAAATATTGGACGACTGCTATCATGTGTCCCTTGGTCCTTCTCTTCACTAGACTTGCCATGCCCAGCTTGCTCTTTGGTCAAAGAAGTTCCTTCACATCCAGATACAGCAATCCTTACAACACACATCTGGCTCTCTTGCATAGGCTTTGCTTAAGGAACCTTTTGTACGATGGAAAATATTTTTGGACAGGGAGAGTGAGTTTAGCAAAGGACTTGAGCTGGCCCCACCTTCACTGCAAATGAACTTCTCTTCTGTCATTAAATTAAATTTGAACACATCTTTCAACGACACTCCCGACTTGGTTTCAGTAGATTTTTGAAGACTATTCCAAGAATGTCAGCCCTATATGATGAAAACATGGTAGAGTTCAGCAGAAGATGAAAATGCAGAGGTTAGCAGATGTGCAGCTTTTGAGGATTTTCTCTCTTACTGGACCAGAAGCTAAAACCGATGAAATATGGTTGCAGGAATTAGATGTATCTAGTTTAATGAAAATAGGGATGCAGTAGCTCACTGGGTAAGATGCTCAGCTTCTCAATCGAAAAGTCGGTAGTTGAGGAGTTCGAATCCCCAATGCCATGTAACAGGATGAGCTCCCGTTCCTTGTCCCAGCTTCTGCCAACCTAGCAGTCTGAAAGCACATAAAAAATGCAAGTAGGAAAATAGGGACCACCTTTGGTGGGAAGGTAACAGCGTTCCATGCGCTTTTGGCATTGAGTCATTTATTTATTTATTTATTAAATTTATATACCGCCCTTCTCCTGACGGACTCAGGGCGGTGAACAGCCGACTAAAAAACCAATACAAAAAAGTTAAAATCGTACTAAAACAGATATAAATTAGGCTGAGAATTTAAAACAGAATAAAACTCTAAAAAATTTTAAAAAGTAGAAGGGATCAGGCAAGTCCGGCAAGTTGAAAGAGATAAGACTTCAGAGCCCGACGAAAAGTCCGGAGGTCGGCAATTGTTCTCAGTTCTGGAGGAAGATCGTTCCAGAGGGTGGGGGCTACCACAGAGAAGGCTCTCCCCCTGGGGGTCGCCAGCTGGCATTGTCTGGCTGACGGCACCCTGAGGAGGCCCTCTCTGTGGGCGTCATGCCAGCCATATGACCATGGAGAGGTCTTCGGGCAGCGCTGGCTCTTTGGCTTTGAAACGGAGATGAGCACCAGAGTCGGGAATGACTAGCACATATGTGCGAAGGGAACCTTTCCTTTACCTTAGTTTAATGAAAAGGAAGACTCAGGGTGACATGATAGCTGTGTTCCAATATTTGAGGGGCTCCTACAAACACAAGGTGGGCCAACCTATTCTCCAAAACACCTGAGGGCAGGACAAGAAGCCATGGATGGAAACTAATAAAGGAGAGACGCAACCTAGAACTAAGGAGAAATTTCCTGACAGTTGGAACAATTAATCAGTGGAACAACTTGCCTCCAGAAGTTGTGAATGCTCCAACACTGGAAATTTTTAAGAAGATATTAGACCACCATTTGTTTGAAATGGTCTAGGGTTTTCTGTCTGAGAAGGTGATTGGAATAGAAGACTTCCAAGGTCTCTTCCAAATCTTATTCTGAAAAACATCCCAATGGAGGCTGTCATGTGAATTCCTATCAGATCTCGTGTTGCTGTATTCTTGACCATGGACTTCAGAAACACCTCTGCCTGTCTTTTCCATAGACAGACAGCGACAGGGGCCATTAATTTTTAATTTAGCCCTCTCCACACTGCACTTCCCTTGTATTTTATGGGCCCATTATCCCAAAATGAAGGCTTGTAAAATAGAGAATTTTCAGGTTCAAATAGGGAAGGGAGGGAGATGGGGGGTGGGGGAAGACAATCATTACACCTAATAGAGAGCCGAGGTGGCGCAGTGGTTAGAGTGCTGTACTGCAGCTACTTCAGCTGACTGCTAGTTCAGCAGATCAGCAGATCAAATCTCACCAGCTCAAGGTTGACTCAGCCTTCCATCCATGGGTAAAATGAGGACCCAGTTTGTTGGGGGCAATATGCTATTTAGTATACTGTCGATTGTTGTAAGCCGCCCAGAGTCCTTGGAGAGTGGGCAGCATAGAAATATGATTAAGAATAAAATAAAATAAAAAATAATAAGACTAGCAAATGGGAAACAAACATCAATTTATGGCTGGAGCATAATAATAATAATAATAATAATAATAATAATAATAATAATAATAATAATAACAACAACAACAACAACAACAACAACAACAACAACAACAACAACTTGGGGCACTTGGTACCATGTCCAAGAATTTTATAAGATACATCAACAAATTGCAGCTTCCTGCAATAACTCCAGCAGAACTGCAAAAACCTGCGCTACTCAGAGCATCATACATCTTAAGAAGGTACTTGGTTGATCCCTAGGATGCTGGCAGCAACCCATATCAACCATTAGCACCAGTCAATGGTATTTGTGATGCATTTTTGAATGTTCAGTTGACAGAGTTTCATGTTTAGTGAATAAAGTAAATAATAATAGTATTATTGGTATCTCTTTTATTCATTAAACATGAAACTCAGTCAATTGAACATTTTAAAATATATAAAAGAGATATTATTATTATTTTATTCATTAAACGTGAAACTCAATCAGCTGTACATTTAAAAATGTATAAGATTTTATTATTATTATTTTCTTCATTAAACATGAAATTCAGTCAATTGTACATTTAAAAATGTATAAAAGAGATATTATTATTATTATTATTATTATTATTATTATTATTATTATTATTATTATTATTATTATTTTATTCATTAAACATGAAACTCAGTCAACTGAACCTTTAAACATGTATCATAAATACCATTGACTGGTGCTAATTATTATTGTTATTGTTATTATGCTTATTTGTGCCTGAATTTATAACTTGGCTCAAAGCAGGAAAGAAAACTTAGATTTCATTTTTCCAAAAAAAAAGAAAAAAAAGAAAACAGACTCAAAACTTCCTTATCCACAGATACAGGTCAGGGGGTTGTAAGAAATGTCAGTTTTTGCCCCGTATTAAGGCGCCTTTCTTTCTTCCTTCCTTCCTTCCTTCAGCTAGCCTTCTCCTGCCTTGCCCCAAACCGTTTTTCCATATGTAATTGTGTTCCCATTCTGTCAGTCACACTCCGCGCAGATGCTGAAACGGAAAATATCTCTGCGTTTGTTTCTTCCATGCAAAGGAGGGCTGGAGCGGATCCCTTCTTCTTTCCGTCAGTTTAGTTCGCGGGAAAAGGTGGGGCCGATGGGGGGAGAAGCAAAGAGGAAGGCTTTTGAAATGTAGGCATTTTCTACATTTGATAGCAAAACCAATTCCGTTAAAGCACTGTGTGTGTGTATGTCTCTCTCTCTCTCTCTCTCTCTCTCTCTCTCTCTCTCTCTCTCTCTCTCTCTCTCTCTCTCTCTCTCTCTCTCTCTCTCTCTCTGGAGGTTGGAAGCTATGAAATGGTACCTGTAATTCTCTGCCTCTTCAAATCAGAAATTAGGTTGCTATTACCAGATGCATCGTGTGAAGCGTGTTGCTGATGCACCTTTTGCACTCTTAATTTTGTCTTCAAAGGGAGCATGTACAGGTGAAGGATTTTCAAACAATGCTTGTTGGGAATTGAGAAAGTTGTTTCGGAAAAGTCTAATGAGATGCGCCGTCATCCAGGTCATCCATCATGGTTGTCTCAAAGGTGCAACTGGACTTTCATCTTACACTTTCTAGCAGTTCCAAAAAGGCTCCATACCAGAGGTGGGATTCACAAGTTTTAGCAACCGGTTCTCTGATGTGGCCATGGTGGGCGTGGCCTACTTGGCCTCATGCCCCATGGTGGGAGGGGGCATTTTCACCCTCCCCAGGCTCCAGAGGCTTTCTCAAGCCTCCAGGAGGGCCAAAGCAGCCTCCTCCAGTCTCCAGAGGCCCCTTTTTTGCCCTCCCAGAGCTTCCACACGGGGCCTGACCTTACCTGGCATTCAAAACTGGCTCTGTGTTTTATAGGTCTATTGTTATACTTTTTGGTTATAAGTAGTGGGTTTCTTTTGTTTGTTTTTTCTTTCTTTTTTCTTCTTCTTTTCTCTTTCTTTCTTTCTTCTTTCAAAATTTCTTCAATTTAGAAATTGAATACTTAATAATTTTTTCTTTTCTTGTTTTAATTTTTTCTTCTAAAATTTGTAGTGGAAGTCAGGGGGATGGGGAGGGAAGGGGTTGGAGTAGAGGGAGGTAGGGGGAGGGGTTGGAGGCGGGGGGTGGGGGGGGGAAATGGAAAAGAATTTTGTATTGTAAAACTTTTTCAATAAAAAAAAAACTGGCTGTGTGGAGACTCCTGGGAAGAGATAGATAGGGTGGGCGTGGCCAGGTGAACCAGATATAAAATTAGCATCTGATTCACTCAAATCGGTTCAAACTGGCTGAATCCCACGCCTGCTCCATACCCAATTGCACTCCTCAGCTGACCTTGAGGACACAGATATACCTCCAAGTGGCCTCAATGACGCTCTAAAAGGATGCAAATGACCAACGGTCTGAAAGGAATAAAAATCTTTCCATTCCTCACCATCCAGTCAGAGCTGAGGAAGCTCCTTGGATGAGAAGCGAAACGTCTTCAAAGAAAAATCACGAAAGTCCAGTTGCCTCTTGAAAAAGCACCTTTGGGTTTGTTTCAGAAAAGAAATCTATCCCTTCCTGCAATCCATGTGTCTGTTGCCATAATGAGCTCGGTTGTAAAATGATGATGATAATGTTATCCATTCAGTGAGTCCAAATTTCTGTTCCACTCTTCCGACCCTGCCCTGCTTCTTTGAATTTTTCTACGCTCTGACTGGTGTCGGCTTTGATGGTACCCAGTCAACGTGTTCTATGATGTCCTGGTTTCTTTTTACTGCTAACTCTTCCAAAAGTAATTGCTTTCTCCGGTGAATTCCCTCGCATGACATGCCGGAGTAAGTAAGACGTATTTTTGTGACTTTGACTTCTAGTGACATGTCTGGTGTTACGTGCTACAGCATTGGCTTGTTAGTCAACTTTGCTGTCCAAGAAATAGTCAGGAGCAGTTGTAAAAAGGACCCTCTTATATGGCAAACCATCTTCCGTGAAGCAGAGCTACGGATCGTAGTCATAAGTGGGGCTATCAGGATGTCTTCTTACTCTGCCTTCCAATGAGTTGGAGACTGTAATGGCAACGCCGAAGGGCCATTGTTATTCCAAGGAGTGGCAAATTTCAATTTCTTTCTTCGTATTAAGAAATGTCTAGAAGTTTTAGAACTCATTCTGAGCTAACCTGCATGTTTTCCCAGTCGTCTTTGCTGAATTTAGAAGGGAGGGTGGGTGTGTTTTCACAGAGCTGCAAACCTGTTAAAATCTCTCAAAGGTGCTTTTTTTCAAGAGGGAACTGGGCTTTCTGGTTTTTCTTCGAAGATGTTTTGCTTGTCATCCAAGAAGCTTCTTCAGATCTAACTGGATGGTGGAGAATGGAAGGATTTATACTCCTTGCAGACAGCTGATCATATGCATCCTTTTAGAGGATCATTGAGGCCACCTGGGTCACCTCTAAAAGACTCTCTAAAAGGATGCAAATGACCAGCTGTGTGCAAGGAATATAAACCCTTCCATTCCCCTTCATCCAGAGTTAAAGAAGCTTCTTGGATGAGAAGCGAAATGTCTTCGAAGAAAAATCAGAAAGTCCAGTTGCATCTGGGAAAAACAAGCACTTTTGGGACCTGGATGACGGAGAATCTCCATTAGACTGTTAAAATCTTAGACTTTTGGTTCCCATCCCAGAGTCACGTGCTGGTTTATGGAAATTTTATTTTACAGAGCAATAGTGGAGAGAAAGAGAGAAGGTGGGATTATTATGTATTACACAGCCCAGTTGTCAGATTCACGGTTCTTTCTCTGAACATAAAGAGCTCATCACCATTTTCCCTCTCCTCTCATTGAAGGAAAGTCACCCATCCAGCAGGACAGGGGTAAATATCTCCTTATAAATGTTTGTAAGACCAGAATAGTTCAAGAGAAAAGTAGAGTTTCAGGTCTTAAGAAAAAAAGGAGGAACACTAGCCAGATGGCCCACTCGGGCAGCATAATCCATCAAGCTTAACCACAAATGTCCCTCTTTGTCCTACTAAAGGCTCTTCGGAGGAGAAAGGGAGGCTCAGCCACCTGGAAGTAACAGCAGTGGAGCGGTTTCCCTTCTCCCTGGACAACATATTTTGAAAATCCTCGATACCTTCTCTCTTAAACCACCGATCCAGACGGTCCACATACCCCAAGAGCTGCTTGGTTTTTTAAGTACTAGTTGAAGAAAAAAAGAAAGGAAGGAAGGAAGGAAGGAGGGAGGGAGGGAAGGAAGGAAGGAAGGAAGGAAGGAAGGAAGGAAGGAAGGAAGGAAGGAAGGAAGGAAGGAAGGAAGGAAGGAAGGGAAGGAGGAGGAGGAGGAGGAGGAGGAGGAGGAGGAGGAGAAGAAGAAGAAGAAGAAGAAGAAGAAGAAGAAGAAGAAGAAGAAGAAGAAGAAGAAGAAGAAAAAGAAAGAAGGAGGAGGAAGAGGGAAAGAAAAAGAAAGGAAGGAAGGAAGAGGAGGAGGAGAGGAGAAGAAGAAGAATAAGAAAGGAGGAGGAGGAAAGAAAAGAAAGAAAGAAAGAAAGAAAGAAAGAAAGAAAGAAAGAAAGAAAGAAAGAAGAAGGAAGGAAGGAAGGAAGGAAGGAAGGAAGGAAGGAAGGAAGGAAGGAAGGAAGGAAGGAAAGAAAGACAAACCAGTGTTTGAAATTCACTTCAGAGTGTCTTCTTTGAGTTTTGCCAGTGGCCTGACATCAGTCTTCTGTTTGTCCTTTGATGGAAGAGTTTGTTATTTGTTGCACACGGAGCCATAACTGTGGGCACGTGAGCATTGCCCTAGCTCAGTTCCAGAATGCATGTGCACGCTGGCCAACTGATTTTGGGGCCTTCCGGGCCCACCGGAAGTCGGGAAATGGGCCATTTCCAGCTTCCAGAGGGCCTCCGGTAGGGGTGGGGAAGGCCGTTTTCACCCTCTCCAGTCTCCTAGAAAGCCTCTGGAGCCTGGGGACAGCGAAAACGGGCCTTCTGGTCCCACCAGAAGTTGGGAAACAGGCCATTTCCAGTCTCTGGACGGTCTCCAGGGGATGGGGAAGGTTGTTTTCACCCTCTTCAGGCTCCAAGAAAGTCTCTGGAGCCTGGGGAGGGCGAAAAAACGGGCCTACCACCGTGCCATTGCATGCCAAAAGCGGGCAGAAGGATGAGTGGGTCATGTGTGCAAGCGCAGGAGGGTGGGGTGCATTGAATTATGGGTGTGGGCACGCACACGTGACACCCCCCCTCCCCGTGCAACCCCCACTTTTGGCAGACGACGGCTAAAAAGTTAGCCATCACTGGACTAGTCTATGCAGTCTCCAGGAGTCCATACTGAGTCGAAGGAACAACAGCAAGAAAACGAGGGGCAGGACAGCTTTCCTATCCCTATTCAATTCAGTCCATAAATATTCAAAAGACCTTTGCAATTTCTTTTAACGTGGATGCGATGCTTCTTCTGAGCAACACCATATATGGCAAAATAAATAAATCTTTTTACTAGATGAGCCACAGGAGAAATGGCGTTATTGTTTTCTTAAGCTTTCTTTAAAACAAACAAACAAACAATTTCGCTTGGCATATCTACGCTGTGGTGTTTTATCTCCAGGACTCCTCAAACTAATTTTAGAATGAGTACATTTTGTGCAGAGGGGAATAAGGGAGGAAAAGACTGGCCACAATTTTGAAGAGTACAGCTCCCCTGTACAAGTATGGAACGAGGGCGTAGCCCAATACCTTGTACACATGGCAAAAACATGCCTTGAGGGCCTTTCGAAAGACTATCAAAGTGAGGGCCAGTCTTATTTCTGCAGGGTTGATGTCCCACAGAGAAGGGACCACCATGGAGAAGGTCTCACTAAGATGGACATCCTTAAGTTGAGGAGAGCCATTACATACTCTGCCATTACTTAGGCAAAAGGGACTGAAACATTTTTTTTAAAGTACAGAACAGTGAGATAACATTCAGAAGAGGCTCCAGAAAACACCATCCTAATTCACTGTGTATAAGAAGGGGAGGAGATCCAGCACAATTAGAATATAAAATAACAGAGTTGGAAGGGACCTTGGAGGTCTTCTAGTCCAACCCCCTGCTTAGGCAGGAAACCCTACACCACTTCAAACTAATGGTTGTCCAACATCTTCTTAAAGACTTCCAGTGTTGGAGCATTTACAACTTCTGGAGGCAAGTCGTTAAACTAATTAATTGTTCTAACTGTCAGGAAATTTCTCCTTAGTTCTAAGTTGCTTCTCTCCTTGATTAGTTTCCACCCATTGCTTCTTCTCCTGCCCTCAGGTGCTTCGGAGAATAGCTTGACTCCCTCTTCTTTGTGGCAGCCCCTGAGATATTGGGATACTGCTATCATGTCACCCCTGTCCCACTTTTCATCAAACTAGATATATCCAGTTCCTGCAATCGTTCTTCCTACGATTTAGCTTCCAGTCCCCTAATCATTTTTGTTCCTCTTCTCTGCACTCTTTCTAGAATCTCCACATCTTTTTTACATCATGGTGACCAAAACTGGATGCAGTACTCCAAGCAGTGGTGGGTTTCAAATGGTTTTACTATTGGTTCTGTGGGTGTGGCTTGGTGGGCATGGCATGGCTTGGTGGGCATGACAGGGGAAGGATACTATAAAATCTTCATTCCCACCCCACTCCAGGGGAAGTTTACTGCAAAATCCCCATTTCCTTCCGATCAGCTGGGACTCAGGAGGCAGAGAATAGATGGGGGAGGGGCCAGTCAGAGGTGGCATTTACCGGTTCTCCAAACTACTCAAAAATTCCGCTACCGGTTCTCCAGAACTGGTCAGAATCTCCTAAAACCCACCTCTGTTTCCAAGTGTTTCCCCATCTCCACATTACAACAAACTATGGCACCAATGTTCAGCAACTGTCCTCAAAGGAGGTGCCAGGAGCAGAATAAAGAAAAATTTGGGATGCCTGTGACTCCAGGGTACCATGTTCCCCATCCTTGTCTTAAATTACCATCACTTCAATCTTCCCATCAGGGTGTAGAGGGACATCTAAAACAAAGCTCTTAAAATCCGTCCCTTTTTATATTTTGTAGTCCGCGGAGAGAAATGCCTCCTGCCGAGAAAAATGTGTCCTTAAGTGCAAGCGCTTGTGTTTGTAGCAGAAACATATCATCACTCCCGGCTATGTATATTTCATGGAGGTCATTCGCAATATCAGACAAATTTCTGTTTTCAAACTCTTTAGTATGATACAATTTTGTGTAGCTGATATCTCCCAGCTCTTTGACTTTGGAAATAGAAAATGTGTCTCTGGGTGCCTTTGTCTCTCTCCCTCTCTCCCCATCTCTCTCTCTTTGTGTGTTTGTGTGTGGCCAATTAGATGAGGAAGAAAGAGCCAGAAAATTTTATTAAGTGGTGGGCAGATGGCTCAATAAGAAGATGATTAAACAAGAACAACCTAGATGGGCTGCCTGGCTCTAAAAAAACATCCTCTTCCCTTCCGCAGCCCTTGCCTATGACAATTTAACTTTTTTTTTTTAAGGAATATAAAAAAACCCCTCCCGAAAACTCATTCCACCTGGCTGCTTTCGATCTAGTAAGGTAAAGGGATCAAGTTAGCCTAGCAAGCTGGCAAAATTCTGTCCATTAGGTAAAAGTAAACAGAGAATTGGACTCAATTGGATTTCACGGTGTTGTCTTTGGGATTGTGCCTGACATCAGTCTTGCCCGGTTGAAGTTATAATCTTCTAACTTACCCTGTTTTCACGAAAATAAGCCCTCCCCTGATAATAAGCACAATCGGTCTTTTGAGCGCATGCGCTAAAATAACTCTCCCACCCCCCCGGAAATAAGCCCTCCCGAAAATATTTAAATGCAGAGATGGAATCAGGTAAGACTGCAAGAGGAGCCCCATCTTGCTCCATGCCCCCCAAAATAATAAGACCTCCCAAAAACAAATAAGGCCAAGTGCTCATTTCGGAATTCAAAAAAATATAACACAGGGTCTTATTTTCGGAGAAAGTATTTCAGGGAAGATATTCTACAGTGTGGACTTCTTGGTGTTGACTGAGCTTGGTTGTTTCCTTATAGTTGTTTCATTGACCAACCAGGTAACATCATCAGTGCTAGAAGGGAGCAGGGTTTGAAGAGGGCAGGAGGAGGAGGAGGAGGAAGAGGAAGAGGATGACTGTGGAGGTCCTTGGTGCTGTTAGGATATGGTGTATGCCTAACAGGTTGTCCAGGCAATATATGGACAATATATGTGTTCTATGACTTTAACATGAATATGTATTATATGACTTTAAGTAGTACTGCTGAGTCATTGTAATGCTGAGTCATTATATCCTAATTGGATAAGCTCCGTTGCAGCTGGAATGGAGCTGAAATGTAGTCATTGATGTTATGCTACCCTTGTGTATGGAGGTGGTCTCATCGTGGATGGATATGCTACCATCGTGGTTGTTACCAGCGTGAACTTGCTATTATTACCTACTACTGTTTTGTATGGTAAGAAGATTTTTGTATCCCTGGACTGATTTAACTGGCAAGGACTTGGATCGATTAAAGACTATGAGATTCTTTTTTCACTATAAAGTAAACCTTTGATAAACCAGTTTGTACCTATTTTATTCATTGCTCTCAGCACCGTTTTACACTCTGCTGGTTGGTTAACACAACAATATCCTTAACAGGTGCTCTCTGAGCTTGGTTGTTTTTCAGATGTTGCATTACCCAAGTAGGTAACTTCATTAGTACTAGAAGAGAGTGGGGTTTGTAGATTTCAGGAGGAGGACTCTAGGTACTTTCTGTCCTTGGTTGTTTTTTTGTAGATGTTTCATTACCCAACTTGGTAACATCATCCGTGCTGGAAGAAGGGATTGAGGCTTGCTCCCCTCCTAGCATGATGATCCAACACTTCAAGTTCTTCAAATATTGACTAACAAAGGCAGGATAAAAATCGAATCAATAAAATCATGCTACAAACTCACCTCCTTTTGTACATGGGCGTGGTTGCACAATGCATGTAGACAACTGCATGTAGAAAACTGCGTAGATATACTGCAGGAGTCAAAAAGAGGGCTGTGAAACTATTTACAGACCCCTCGCATCCTGGACATAAATTGTTTCAACTCCTACCCTCAAAACGACGCTATAGAGCAACTAGACACAAGAACAGGTTTTTTCCTGAATGCCATCACTCTGCTGAACAAATAATTCCCTCAACACTGTCAAACTATTCACTAAGTCTGCGTTACTATTACTATTAGTCTTCTCATCATTCCTATCACCCATCTCCTCCCACTTATGACTGCATGACTGTAACTTTGTTGCTTGTATCCTTATGTTTTATATTAATATTGATTGTTTCCTGATTGCTTATTTGTACCCTATGACTATCATTAAGTGTTGTACCTTATGATTCTTGACACATGTATTTCATTCTCCTTATGTACGCTGAGAGCATATGCACCAAAGACAAATTCCTTGTGTGTCCAATCACACTTGGCCAATAAAGAATTCTATTCTATTCTATTCTATTCTATTCTATTCTATTCTATTCTATTCTATTCTATTCTATTCTATTCTATTCTATTCCATTCCATTCCATTCCATTCCATTCCATTCCATTCCATTCCATTCCATTCCATTCCATTCCATTCTATTCTATTCTATTCTATTCTATTCTATTCTATTCTAGTCCAGTCTACCCTACCCTACCCTACCCTACCCTACCCTACCCTACCCTACCCTACCCTACCCTACCCTCCCCTACCGTACCCTACCCTACCGTACCCTATTCTATTCTATTCTATTCTATTCTATTCTATTCTATTCTATTCTATTCTATTCTATTCTATTCTATTCTATTCTATTCTATTCATCAGGTTGGAACATGTAGTCCAGCTGTGTCTGTTGCTTTCACGGTTTGACTCCAACCTTTGACCTTTGACCCATCCCATCCCATCCTATCCCATTTCCTATTCTATTCTATTCTATTCTATTCTATTCTATTCTATTCTATTCTATTCTATTCTATTCTATTCTATTCTATTCTATTCTATTCTATTCTATTCTATTCTATTCTATTCTATTAACAGGTTGGAACATGTAGTCGGGCTGTGTCTGTTGCTTTCACGGTTTGACTCCAACCTTTGACCTTCACTTTGGTTGCTGCTGCTAGGCCTCCATCTCCTCCCCGGGAATAGCGCCATATTATTCATGCCACACGATACTGCAGATGTCAAGCTCTTTCCTATTTCATACTTGAAAGCTGTGTACCCAAGGAGGATCCGCTTTGCAAAACAGATGGCGCGATCCTCCCTTCTTTCTTTCATTCTTTCCTTTTTTAAAAACCTGCCATCAGCTCCAATGCTCCATCAGACGTGCCGTTCGGGATAATTTTCATTCCGGCTGCCTTGCCATTATTTATCTATTTATCATTGGCAGAACCTGCCAGTGAGGGATGGGGAAAAAAATGTCAAAGAACAAATTAAAATCGGAAGACAAAAGTTAACCGTGAAGGGGAAAAAAAAAGAAAGAAAGAAAAGAGACTAGATAAAAACTTAAGCTAGAAATGTGCTGACTATATTTTTGCCAAGAACGGTATTTGGATACCGATTAATTCTAGTTTTCAAATGAAACCCTGGGAATTGTCTATACCCAGGATGGGGCAGGGATGAGTCCATTCTTCTTCTTCAGTTACTATCATCATCATCTTTTAACGACCCCATAATCCCTTGCAGGGTAGAGTCTGAGCAACTCAATGGAGATAGCAGAGCGTTTTAATGGCCGGATGCCTTTCCTGTTGCCAATGCAGAGTTTTGTTCAGCAGATACATTCTCATTGTGCTCAGATAGAAAAATATCTGCCTCTACCTAGGATCGAACTCACAGCCTCCTGATTGTGAGGTGAGAGCTCCACCTCTAGGGCACCGCACCACTCCGTTCTTCAGTCACTATGTTGTGTCCAATTCTTTGTCACCCCATGGACACCCCCTCCCGCTGTCCTCCACTGTCTCTTGGAGTTTGCTCAAATTCATGTTGGTTTAATTGATGACACCATCTAACCATCTCACCCTCTGCCATCCCCTTCTCCTTTTGCCTTCCCATCTCAGGGTCTTTCCCAGTGAGTCCTGTCCTCTCATTTGGTGGCCAAAGTATTTGAGCTTCTGCTTCAGGATCTGTCCTTCCAAAGGAGAGTCAGCAATGGTGAAATCTGAACCAGTTTGCCACCGGTTCACTGACCGTGCATGTGCGCTGCGTGCCAAACGAGTGCTGGGTGCACACATGTGCAGTGCATGCCAAATGTGCGCTGCGTGCACATACATGTGTGCTGTGCACCAAACATGCACTGCACACGCATGTGCAGTATGTGCCAAAAGGAGGCTTAGAAAGGTAAGTAGAGCAGCGAGTGGGGGGGGGATCAGCTGTGCTGCGGGATTTAGATTTTAAATCCTGCAGCACAGCTGATCATTGGAAATACCAGTTCGGAAGAACTGATAGCTTTTTTTTTTTACTACCAGTTTGCTTGAACCGGTAGTTTTTTATCACTATCGGTTCTCCTGAACCGGTGCGAACCGGTAGCATTTCACTACTGAGAGTCAGAGCTGATTTCCTACAGCCGTAATGGCGAACCTATGGCACACATATCCGTGGGCACGCGAGCATTGTCCTAGATTAACTCCAGCATGTATGCGTGCACCGGCCAGCTGATTTTTTTCAGCCTTTCGGGCCCACCGGAAGTCAGGAAACGGGCCGTTTCTGGCCTCCAGGAGAATAGGGAAGGCTGTTTTCGTCCTCCCCAGGCTTCAAGAAAGCCTCTGGAGCCTGGGGAGGGCGAAAAATAGGCCTAACATTGTGCCATTTTGTGCCGAAAGCAGGGGGAGGGCTGGGTGTGTGTGTGTATGCCACAGGTGCATGCATTGGGGGAGGGGCACATTGAATTATGGGTGTGGGCACATGCAAAAAGGTTAGCCATCCCTGTCCTATAGGATTGACCGACTGGATCTCCTTGCAGTCCAAGGGACTCTCAAGGGTCTTTTCCAACATCACAGTTCAAAAACGGCATCCATCCTAGGTGCAGACAGTAACGAGAGGGATTGGCAAAGATGACAAGGAAACTAGAAGCAGGTGTAGAATCAGGTTGCGGCTGCCAATATGCCCATCAGCTGCTGGCTGTCAGGAGGTACAGGGAAAAAAAATCTAGTGCCTTCAAGCTACTTTTGGATTTTGAGTGTTGATGTTTTTGAACTCTGGTGTCAGAGAAGACCCCTGAGAATATCTTGGACAGCCAAGTAAAACAAAAGTGATGGATCATCAAACAAATCAACTTGGCATTCTCAGTCAAGGCACAAACAACTAGGCCAGGGGAGGGGAGGGGCTGCTGGGGTTTCACAGGGGTTCGGGATAACCTCTAGCTAAATTTCTGTGCAGTTCGGAGAACCCCCAAATCCCACTCCTGGCTGGAGGGAATGGGGATTTTGCAGCATCCTTCCCCTGGAGTGAGAGGGAATGGAGATTTTGCAATATCCTTCCCCCAGGAGTGAGGAGGGAATAGGGATTTTGCCGTATCCTTCCCCTGCCATGCTCACCAAGCCACGCCCACCAAGCCACAGAACCGGTCGTAAAAAAAATTGGATTTCACCACTGCTCCAAACGTATGACACTCAAGAAAATGTAAACCCTTCCAAGTTCTTGGTCTTCAGTACTGGCAAAACTCAACTGGAATGGGGGAACAGAGAGCAACCAATTCACGAATCCCTTGCTTTTTTCCAGACATCTAAGACCTCCCAGCTTCCCTCAGAATGGATAAAAACATGAGCTAACCCCAAATGTTTAATACCTTATGACCTCCTTCCCAACCCCACTCTCTCTCCTGTCTGACCCCCCCACACTACAAGGCTCAATTAGCCAGTTACCATTTCTTGGGCCTGATGCTACCCATAGACTGGAACAAAAGGAGCTGTAGTTGCCATGGCAACATTAGCACAGTTACAGATGGGGAGGGGGAGAGCAGCAGCTGTGATTAAACAATTGAGGATCGGTCATGTGTTCTGGAGGGGGGTGTTGCTCTTCTCACTCCCCCTTTCCCTTCTTATAGATTTTTCTTGCTATATCAGGAAATCCTGCTGTAGGCAGGAAAGGAAAATGTTGATCTTCCAAGACATCTCTCAGCGTGATTCATGTGAAAGTCAACTGCCCAACGATTGGTTATTTTCTACAGTTTGCGGAGAAGAGTCCCCCTGTGTGCATCTGGTTCTCCCGTGTACATTTAAACTGAACTGCGTTCCTCTGTGTCTCATGACTCAGAATTGAATGCCTCGGTGGCAACAACCTTTAAAAACGTAAAAACCACATTCCAGATGTCACACATACTTTAGACAGAGGTAAGCTGAGACCAATAAAGCTAGTCTCCAAAGAAGTGTGCCCACCCAGGTGTGGTGGAATGTAGTCTGGATTCCTGGGAGGAAGAGTCTGCATTCCAGAGGAACAAGAGCTAGCAATAGCATTAGCATTTGGACTTATATACGGCTTCACAGTGCTTTACAGCCCTCTCTGAGTGGTTTAGAGAGTTAGGGAGGGAGGGACGGACTGAAGGAAGGAAGGAAGGAAGGAAGGAAGGAAGGAAGGAAGGAAGGAAGGAAGGAAGGAAGGAAGATAGCAATAGCACATAGACTTATATACTGCCTCAAAGTGCTTTACAATCCTCTCTGAGCGGTTTACAGAGTTAGGGAGGGAGGGATTGAGGGAGGGAAGGAAGGAAGGAAGGAAGGAAGGAAGGAAGGAAGGAAGGGGAAGGGAAGGGAAGGGAAGGGAAGGGAAGGGAAGGGAAGGGAGGGAAGGGAGGGAAGGAAGGAAGGAAGGAAGGAAGGAAGGAAGGAAGGAAGGAAGGAAGGAAGGAAGGAAGGAAGGAAGGAAGGAAGGAAGGAAGGAAGATAGCAATAGCACTTAGACTTATATACCGCTTCACATTCCTCTCTAAGCGATTTACAGAGTCAGCATATTGCCCTCAACAATCTGGGTCCTCATTTTACCCACCTCGGAAAGATGGAAGGCTCAGTCAACCTTGAGCCAATCAGGATCGAACTGCTGGCAGTCAGCAGATTTAGCTTGCAATACTACATTCTAACCACTGGGAGGGAGGGAAGGAAGGAAGGAAGGAAGGAAGGAAGGAAGGAAGGAAGGAAGGAAGGAAGGAAGGAAGGAAGGAAGGAAGGAAGGAAGGAAGGAAGGAATTATATACCACTTTACAGTGCTTTACAGCCCTCTCTAAGCAGTTTATAGAGTCAGCATATTCTCCCCAACAATTCAAGTCCTCATTTTATCCATCTTGGAAGGATGGAAGGCTGAGTCAACTTTGAGCCTGGTAAGATTCGATCTGCCAAATTGCAGGCAGTCAGCAACAAGTAGCCTGCAGTACTGCACTCTGACCACTGCGCCATTGTGGCTCTTTAGATAGCAAAGTTTAGATCACTGGGTCAGGTGGATGAGAGTTAAGGCAGCTCCTCTCTAAGAATTCTCAGAGTCGTCAGATTTGAGAAACCAGAAACAACATAAGGAACTGGTCAGAATGATATGTTTATTGATGCTCGCCAATAGACAGGAATCTCACAAAACTAAGGCACCCACTTTACAATTAGTAGATAAACACTGCAGAGTTTTAGGGAAGGTCTCCTTCTTGCTAATCAGTGACTCAAGGCTAATAGGTCTTTTCATTCCTCCCCACAACTCAGCTCCGGATTCCAACGTGTCAATTGAGATCAAGTAGTATTGACACGGTGGCTAAGGGGATGTAGTGGCTCAGTGGCTAAGGTGCTGAGCTTGTCGATCAAAAGGTTGGCAGTTCAGCAGTTCGAATCCCTAGTGCCGCGTAACGGGGTGAGCTCCCATGACTTGTCCCAGCTTCTGCCAACCTAGCAGTTCGAAAGCATGTAAAAAAATGCAAGTAGAAAAATAGGGACCACGTTTGGTGGGAAAGTAACAGCATTCTGTGTACCTTTGGCGTTGAGTCATGCCAGCCACATGACCACGGAGACGTCTTCGGACAGCGCTGGCTCTTCAGCTTTGAAATGGAGATGAGCACCACCCCCCTAGAGTCGGGAACTACTAGCACATATGTGCAAGGGGAACCTTTACCTTTAGTTTGGCCAGATTTCTGTCTATGGGCAAGGAACAATACAGGAAACTGCTTAGAAGAACTTCAGTGTGTCTCTCTTCATTTCTGGAGTGTAACCCTGGCTTACAACCTTGGAGACATTTTGTTGCATCACAACTCATTTGTTAAAGGTGAACAGATTAACCTGTGTCTAGTTTTTCTATGAGCAAAGTGTTAAAATCAGGAAAAAAAAATTAGAACAAAGGGGATTCTATGCAGGCCACCTTGACTTCTTGGAAGGCCAATGGGTTATGTTCTACAAATAGGCCATAATCATAAAAATAGAATGGTTGGGACTTTTTTTAGGTTTGAAAAGGAGCATCTGGGAAGAATATGATTAAGGTGTCCAAAATGATGCATAGTGCAGATTAAAGATAGAGGGAGAAAGCAGAATCTACAAGTCCAGAGGTTGTCCCATAAAAGAGATTAGAAGGAGAATTAGTAGTTGAAAAAAAGAGTTCTTTACACACCCTTAATTAACTTGTGGAACATGTCACTGTAGGGTGTTCTAATAGCCATTAACCCCGAGGCCATTAAAAGGGGAGACTGGATAAATTCATCGGGGACAGGTCTGTTAAGGCCATTGATTTCAATGGAATGTGGGGGCCTTGGTGTTCTCTGAGCTTGGCTGTTTTTCAGATGTTGCATTACCCAACGAGGTAACATCATTAGTACTAGAAGAGAGTGGGGTGTGTAGAGTGCAGGAGGAGGACTCTTGGGTTCTCGGTACTCTCTGGACTTCTCACGTCTCACATTGTAAAACAGGAGTGTTCAATCTTGGCCACATGAAGACCTATGGAGTTTAACTCCAGCCAGCAATTCTGGGGAATTCTGGGAGTTGAAGTCCACAAGTCTTAAAATGGCCAGGGTTGGATTCATTCCTAAATCTCTCTCTCTCTCTCTCTCTTCTCTCTCTCTCTCTCTCTCTCTCCCCCTCCCACTCTCTATTTTTTCTCTCTCACTCTCCCCCTCCTTCTCTCTCCCCCTTCCTCTCTCTCTTTTTCTCTCTCTCCCCCTCCCTCTCCCTTCCTGTCTCTCTCCCTCCCTCCCCCTCTCTTTTTCTCTCCCTCCCTCCCTCCCCTCTCTCTCCTTTCTCTCTTCCCCTCTCTCTTTCTCTCTCTCCCTCCTTCCTTCTCTCTCCTCTCTCTCCTTTCTCTCTCTCTCCCCCTCTCTCCTCTCTCTCTCTCTCTCCTTTCTCTCTCTCTCTTTCTCTCTCCCTCCCCCTCTCTGTATTTTGGAGGAAGGGACAAATGGTTTCCTGTTGGCTATAGTACCAGGCTATCAATTCTCACTGTTCCTCATACAAAATGGTGATGAGTTTGTTATTGCTCATTTGCTTGGAAAGGCTGAAACATTTGTCTTGAGGTCATTTTTCCATTTTTGTTTTAGATTTCACCATTCAAAGTTTTGTAATACGGTCTGCAACACTCAGACTCTGTGGAGAAGGCATATCTTAAGGCGAAATGCCACAAAAAAATAAGTATTATCTCTCTAGGCATACTAGATTATTTGACACAGAATATCTGAGCCATCTCATACTTTGTCAACCTTAGCCACCTTAAGATGCATGGACTTCTGGATTTCTGGAAGTTGAAGTCCACAAATCTTAAAATTGCCATGGTTTTAACACATTAACAGATTGACAGAGTTGGACGGGACCTTGTAGGTCTTCCTCTGCCCAAGCAGGAGACCCTGCACCATTTCTGACAGATAGCAGTCCAGTCTCTTCTTGAAAGCTTCCAGTGATGACGCTCCCGCAACTTCTGAAGACAACTTCTGTTCCGTGGGTTGATTTTTCTCACTGTCAGAAAATGTCTCCTTATTTCCAGGTTGAATCTCTCCTTGTTCAGTTTCCATCCATTATTCCTTGTCTGGCCTTCAGGTGCTTTGGAAAATAGCTTGACCCCCTCCTCTCTGGGACAGCCCCTCAAATATTGGAACCCTGCTATCATGTCTCCCCTGGTCCTTCTCTTCTCTTCACTAGACTAGCCATGCCCAGTTCCTGCAACCATTCTTCATATGTTTTTACTTAGTATGGTTGAGAAAGACTGATCTAAATGTTGCAGGGATTATTTAGCCCCACCTTTGCATCCCAGTTTATTGGACAATAAATCACCAAAAATTTAACCGCCATTTTCCCTGCTGGCTGAACATTCAGGGAGATGTTATCCTATATGCCATACGGTAACTATCTCTAGGTTGCCCAAATTCATACCTCCCACTAGTTGTCAGCAGAGAGACACAGAAGTTTCAAACTCTTTCCTGCCATCTAGTGGTCAATTTAGACACTTTCCCACCAAGAAAGTAGTCCCAATTGTACATGCAGAAAGTCAAAAGGAGCCTGAGTGGCGTAGGAGGCTAATGCCTCCTACTAAGGCAGTAATTAACATCCAGCTGCCTGCAATTACTGCGAGTTCAATCCTAGCCAGGCTCAAGGTTGACTCAGCCTTCCATCCTTTCTAAGGTGGGTAAATTGAGGACCCAGTTTGTGGGGGCAATAAGCTGACTTTGTATAAATATACAAAAGTATGAAGGCTATTGCTTAATGCATTATAAGCCGCCCTGAGTCTCCGGAGAAGGGCGGCATATAAATCAAATTTTTTTAAAAAAAAGTTGGAAGAATTTACAGTATTTCCAAAGTAGCACTGTGACATTTGGAGAAGTCTCCCACAGTGGAAGTTAACATGAATAAAATGTGTTATGAATAGAAGAAATGTTAAGAATTGTCATGATAGCAACAGACCGGTGTTAGCTCACTCCTCCTTTTTAAATTCTAGGCTGTTCTTAAATAAAAAGGAAAAATAAGAGTATTGTATTCCCTCAGGGGGTTTCAACATTTTCCCTTCCATTGGTTGGGGGAAGTTTTCACATGAACAGATATAATAAAACACCTGCTGTATTTCTATTTTTATACCCCTTGATTATGCTTAAAACTGTAAAGGCGATCAACATTTGGATATTTAAGATGGTTAATATAATTTTTGACAAATTTCAAGGCGATCCACAATAGGCTTGCAAGCAAAATGTCCTTTTTCAGAGTGATTTGTTTTATCCCATCTTCTGTAAATTTGAAGGTGTGAATCTTTAACATGCGGGGCGACAAAATAAACCAACTTTCCCATTCGTAGAACGTCGCTGAATTTCTGGCCTCTGGATCTGTGCTCCTGCCTTTGCCACGATTTAAAGACTCTTGGTTTTACAGTCCTCTTTTTAAAATGTTGATTTAATTTATGACAGATACAGAAAGTGATATCCGTGATAACAGTGAGTACAACCTCAAGTGTTGTCTGAAGTTAGTGACTAAATTATAACTTTTTTTAATATGACAGGTACGGAGGACGAAGAAATGTATTGACTGTCCTTAATTTTAATTAAATGCAAAAGACTTCATTATAGGTATAGATTGTTCGCTCTGACAGCACCCATTACTTTTCGAAAAGCAGCCCCTGTTTTTATAGGCCACATACAGGCCACAAAACAATTGCAAGGCCCCTCTGGCATTGGCTATTAAATTCAGGGGGCTTCTATCCTTTGATCCTTTTCCAGGTAAAGAAATGCTACCTAGCAGAAGTGCTATTCATCAGGTTCTGACAGGTTCTGGAGAACTGGTAGCGGAGTAGTTCGGAGAACCGGCAAATGCCACCTCTGGCTGGCTGGCCCCAGAGTGGGGTGGGAATGGCGATTTTGCAATATCCTTCCCCCAGGAGTGGGGTGGGAATGGGGGATTTTGCAGTATCCTTCCCTTGGAATGCGGTGGGAATGGGGATTTTGCAGTATTCTTCCCCCAGAAATGCGGTGGGAATGGGGATTTTGCAGTATCCTTCCCCTAGAATGGGATGGGAATGGAGATTTTGCAATATCCTTCCCCCAGGAGTGGGGTGGGAATGGAGATTTTGCAATATCCTTCCCCTAGAGTGGGGAGGGAATGGGGATTTTGCAGTATTCTTCCCCTAGGAGTGGGGTGGGAATGGGGGATTGCAGTATCCTTCCCCTGGAATGCGGTGGGAATGGGGATTTTGCAGTATCCTTCCCCCAGGAATGGGGGGGGGAATGTGGATTTTGCAGTATCCTTCCCCTAGTGGGGTGAGAATGGAGATTTTGCAGTATACTTCCCCCAGGATTGAGGTGGGAATGGGGGATTGCAGTATCCTTCCCCTGGAATGCAGTGGGAATGGAGATTTTGCAGTATCCTTCCCCTACCACGCCCAGCAAGCCATACCCACAGAACTGGTAGTAAAAGAATTTGAATTCCACCACTGCTACATACACTTCTGAAATAAATACATATCTCAAGCAATAAATTGCCAAATATCCCCCACCCCCCCTAAAATAAATGTATAGTCCTCTTAATGTTAGGGAACTTCATCAAGCTAAATCCCTAACAATTGTTAAATTCTGAAACCAGACCTGGTTAATTCAGGAAGCTGGTTTGGGTGAGAGCTTGCCTTGATTCCTTCAGGTTGCAAAGTGGTAAAGTTTTAGTAATTTTTGTGATAAAAAATTATAGATTCCCCCTCCCCCGCCCCAGGCAAATGGCAATCTGGCTAAATTGAAGACAAGTTTTACACTTTGTGGTAGAAGATCCTGGTCTAATAAACTTTAACTAACAATTTAGGTTAGACAAGCTAGCATACGGAGTAACTGTTAATGAATCCGATCAAATCATAAAAGTAACAGTAACAAAGTCGGAAGGGACCTTGGAGGTCATCTAGTCCAACCCCCTGCTCACACAAGAGACTAGGGATTTGAACTGCCGAACTGCTGACCTTTCTGATCGACAAGCTCAGTGTCTTAGCCACTGAGCCATCTAGCTTTGCAAATTTTTAATTTGTTGATAAGGCATAGATAACTACTGTTTGCTTCAATTCTTCAGGCTGCCTTTTAGAAAGGATGAATCTATGCTTATGTACGTGCTCTAAATCTTCTACAGAAAGACAGACGCAATCAATTCATCCCTCAATATTCATATGCTGGTTTGGTATCCTTCAAATGTTCTTGTCATCTAATTGCTTCCTTTGCTGGTTTCCCGTCCACTACTTTAAAAGGAAGAGGGGAATACGTAAACATGTTGACAGAGTTCTGATGGCTAATCCTAAACGGATTCAATCAAACAAGCAGGTAAGGTCACAAATCTTTCCAATCTAATTGTCCGATTGATGTTCATGGAAATTAGCATGATCTGAAGCCGTGGAGTTGCAGCTAACTGGGATAACTTATTGCCAACTTCAGTGGAGGGTGCGAAAGCTTGATTTGAGTGCAACACGACTCGTGAGAAGAAGAGTAATTAAGGGGAAAGGACCAGGAGATGGAAATAAGAGACCAAAATAATAAAGCAGCAACTGATTTGAATTTTGCTTAGTTGCCTAGTCTCATCGCAAATTCGACATGATCCTTCCCTGCCCTTTCATGTCAAGTTGTCAGAAGCATTCTTTCTGGAACGTTCAGTGGTTCAGAGATGGAATGGGACCCTTGGCCACACCAGGGGTGGGTTCTACTTACTTTTACTACCGGTTCGCAGCAGGATCGTGCATGCGCTCTTCTGCACATGCGCAGATCACCAATGATGATGTCGTGCTGGGTGGGTGGAGCCTCCTGCCAGTTTTACCACCGGTTCTACAGAACCAGACAGAACCAGGAGCAACCCACCACTGGGCCATACCTTCCTTCTCCAGGCTTCCACCTCCGCCCATTTACCTTCGGCTTTTCTCCTCGGCTGGCCCTCCCTCAGTCATTCGACCTGGCCAATGGGCCTCCGCCCCTAACCCTGCACCCTTTGGCCTGGCCCATTTGCCAAAACACCATTTTTCCTTGCCCTTTGGCTGCATGGGACAGCCTGGAGATAGATAGATAGATAGCTTTTATTGCGGTCGGAGACCAAATTAAATACACATAAAAGGGTGTGTGTGTGTAGATTTTACAATTGTAAATAGATCATGTGACAATACACCATCTACTACCTCAGATACAATCTGTACTATCAATACTAGTGATCCTCTGCCCTTAGGAATTACCCGTCTCTTCCCCTGTTTTTTTTACCGCCATGACTGCAGCAAAAAAATTTGCCACCTTTGAAATTATATTAGGGTCTGCATCCTGGAGTAGGAAATAAAGGCTGAACAGATCAGGTGATCCAGGGAATCTCTGGGAAATAGGGGAAATGAATCTTGATCTTATGTCTCGGTAGTGGGGACATACGAATGTAATGTGAAACAGAGATTCTGGGGATCGGCCATCACATGCACAATAGGAGGATTTTACTCCCCCCGAGAGCCTACTGTCGAGGACATTCGAGGGGATCACATTAAATCTTGCCTTCATAAATGCGAGCCTATGTTTGGTAGAATGTAACGCAGAGAGGTAAGGTGGAGGGTGGGGCAAGGGAACAATTCCAAGGGAAAACGGTGAGCATGTTCCCGATCCGTTTGCCAGATTTAGTTGTCTGTCAATGTCATCCAGCCGTTGAAAGATCAATGATTTGGCAGCAACATCTGTCACCCCATTGATCGCCAGGGTTGATTCGGCCTGGAGAAGAAGGAGGTGTGGCTAAGGGTAGGAGCCTGAGGGTCCTAGATCAGTAGTGGCAAACCTTTTACTCACCGAGTGCCAAACAGGCATGCACTTTGCTTACACGCAGCTCCTCCCCCTTGCGCTGTGCATGCAACCACATCATCTCCACGTGCACATGGCTTTTGCACAACTCCCCCATACACTGCATGCGCAACCACAGCATCTGTGCATGCATGTGGCTTTTGCGCTGCTCCTCCCATGTGCTGTGCACAATTGCACCATCTGCGCATGCATGCAGATTTCATGTGGCGCCTACCATGCACTGCACACACAATTGCACCATCTGCACATGTGCATGGCTTTCGTGTGTGCATGCACAGGAGAGGTCTGACAACCAGCTGGATCTCCAGAATTGCGTGCATGTGCACTGGAGGCCCAAATGCCAGCTGGGGCCCATGTGCATGCGCAGCTGCAGTGAGTTGGGCAACAGCTCGCATGCCTGGAAAGATGGCTCTGTATGCCACCTCGGGCACGTGTGCTATTGGTTCGCCATCCCGGTCCTAGACCCTTCCAGAATGCTGCAACAGGTCTGGCTAAGAAGGATGTGCTGTTGAGTAAAAGTTGCAATCTTGCAGAGAGGATTTGCTCATGTTTCAGGAGGTGTGTAGGTGAGTGGGGAAGCTATCTCATTAAACATAAACATCTGAGCTTCGCTGCAGGAGAAGGGTAACGGGAAAAAAAAACTTCTGAGTTTTGAGAAAATATTACTTTCCCTTTTGATTGGAGATGAATCAGGGGTGAAATCCAGCAGGTTCTGGTGAACTGGTAGCGAAAATTTTGAGCAGTTCGGAGAATTGGCAAATACCACTTCTGGCTGGCCCCAGAATGGGGAGGGAATGGAGATTTTGCAATATCCTTTCCCTACCATGCCCACTAAGCCACGCCCACCTAGCCACACCACGCCCATCAAGCCACGCCCATCTTAAAGCATCTTCTTAAAGACTTCCAGTGTTGGAGAATTTACAACTTCTGGAGGCAAGTTGTTCCACTGATTAATTGTTCTAACTGTCAGGAAATTCCTCTTTATTTCTAAGTTGCTTCTCTCCTGGATTAGTTTCCACCCATTGCTTCTTGTCCTGCCCTCAGGTGCTTTGGAGAATAGCTTGACTCCCTCTTCTTTGTGGCAGCCCCTAAAATATTGGATCTCTGCTACCATGTCACCCCTAGTCCTTCTTTTCATTAAACTAGACATACCCAATTCCAGCAACCGTTCTTCATATATTTCAGCCTCCGGTCTCCTAATCATGTTCCCTGCACTCTTTCTTTTTACTGAACAAGTTCTGTTCTTTGTATAATACTCTGACTTTCAAGATGACGTCACTCGAAAAAGAACCTCTAAAGATTATCTTAACGATTTCAGATGAATAAACCGAAAGGCAAAAATTCAGGATTGGGAGCCATTTGTTTCTCCTTACTTCACTATTCACAAAACTCATACTGGGATTGCTCTCGCGTAAAATATTGGAGAGAGGCTTAATCTATCACATTATTTGGACCTAGCACCGATGTTTTCCTAACTTTATAGCTTAACGTAATATATAAAGCAGGCCATTATGGCTTGTTTAAGCAATTATGGTTGAAATCTTGGTTCGGTTTTAATGGGCCCACAGAGTTTGTAAATGTATGTGCTCTAGAGACATGACTTACGCCCCATCCATTTGTCATTGCACTCCCTTGCTCCTAAAGTAAACGATGCAATTACCAGCAGTTGTTTGATTACAAGAAGCAAAGGAGAGGATTTGTAATGGATTCTGACAACTGAGTTGAGATTAATGATCAATTGTTGTCTGACAATGTGGAAGGGATCTTACCTTGGGAATAGCCAGGAACAGCACCAGCTGAACTGAAGGAGCTGTCCGTGGTACTTAAATTGGGTGATTGTTGAAAAGTCATCCTTCTTTGATGGGTACAAGTAGATTGATCCCTTGGCTCTGACATCTTCACTGTGATTGGGTTGGGGTGGGGTTAGAGGGAGGACATACAAGCAAGAGGCCAAGATAAAGTTGTTTGCCTCAAGGAGCAAAGCAGTTTCAATCCACTGTTTCCCCTTGCTACAATGGCATAAGGTTTTCCCTTGAATATTTATGGATAGTTAATGAATTCATTAAATCTTTGGCTGTGTGTACTGTTCCTTATTAGTTTTTCCTCAAAATTTAATCATTGTAATTAAATTTATCTTGTTCAAGTTGGCTTTCCTGCTTGCATGCAAAACTGGGGCAGGAGCTGAAATCTGTATGTGTGTATGTGCGCTTTCCCTCTTCCGCTATATTTTAATGCTTTTAGTGTGCAATTTTTTTTAAAAAAAAAAATACATTCCGCAAATGTAACTTATGAGAAAGAAATTGCCAAGGTCAGAAGGGAACCTAAATTTTCATTTAAATTAGACGCATGGACTAGAAGGAATGCATTTCCTCTCCGAGCATTTAATATTGCCTCCCTGTCAAGTTAGGACATTACCATTCGGGGAAGGGCTCTGAAAGCCGTATTCAAAAGTTTTGGGAGACCACAGAAGTTGTGAACTTAGCTAACTACCTGTTATGTGCGAGCAGCCATGGCCTCTGGTGAATAGCCAAAGTGAGTAACAGGAGAGTCTAGGACAGTGATGCTTAATCTTTTTGCTGTTGTGTGCCAAAAGTGCGGGTCGCACCCATGCATGCCCACACCCATAATTTAGTGAGCCCTCCTGCTCCTCCCAGCATGTGAGCACAACAACCCTGCACTCCTCCATTCTTTTGGCATGTGATGGCACAATGGGCCCAGTGGGCCCATTTTTCGCCTTCCCCAGGCTCCAGAAGCTTTCTTGGAGCCTGGGGAAGGTGAAAACAGCCTTCCCCATCCCCCTGGAGGCTGGAAATAGCCCATTTGCTTCTGGTGGGACTGGAAGGCCCATTCTTCTCTCTCCCCAGACCCCAGAGCCTTTCTAGGAGCCTGGGGGAGGTGAAAACGGCTTTCTCCACTCCCCCGGAAGCCCTATGGAGGCCAGAAATAGCCTTTTTCCTAACTTCTGGTGGGCCCAGAAGGCCCAAAAATCAGTTGAGCTAGGGCAACACTCACGTGACCACCAATATGGCTCTTCATGCCACCTCTGGTACGCGTTCGCCATCATGGGTATAGGAGAATTGGCTGTGGCCAACTCACTGTGGTCAACTTGCCAAGGCCAACTTGCCATGGGACAATTCAGTGTTGCATTAATCCTTTCATCCAGTTACTTTGATTATTGGTGACCACATTTTTGTTGAAATTATTATTATTTTTTATAAGTTTTTTATTTTTTTTATTTTTTTTTACAAACATATCATTGTGTGAACAGTGTGGTGCCAGGGTGTCTTACATTTTAGTACCAATAGAACAATATTCTTCATATTTAATACAGTTGACAATCTTATAAAGTTTTAGTAACAGTACACATATTTTGTTGAATTACAATGAAATTTTGGCACGCAATGAAATTCAACAGTGAAAAAAGTAAGGTTCTACATTTAGGAAAGAAAAACAAAAAGTACAGATACCATTTATGTGGTACCTTGCTCAATAGGGATGACTGTGAGAGGGATCTTGGAGTCCTAGTGGAGAATCACTTAAATATGAGCCAGCCGTGTGCAGCAGCTGCCAAAAAAGCCAACCCAGTTCTAGGCTGCATAAACAGAGGGATAGAATCAAGATCACGTGAAGTGTTAATACCATCTTATAATGCCTTGGTAAGGCCACACTTGGAATATTGCATTCAGTTTTGGTTGCCTAGATGTAAAACAGATGTTGAGACTCTAGAAAGAGTGCAGAGAAGAGCAAGAAAGATGATTAGGGGACTGGAGGCTAAAACATATGAAGACCGGTTGCAGGAACTGGGTATGTCTAGTTTAATGAAAAGAAGGATGAGTGGAGACATGATAGCAGTCTTCCAATATCTCAGGGGCTAGTCAAGCTATTCTCCAAAGCACCTGAGGACAAGACAAGAAGCAATGGGTGGAAACTAATCAAGGAGAGAAGCAATCTAGAACTAAGGAGAACTTTCCTGACAGTTAGAACAATTAATCAGTGGAACAACTTGCCTGCAGAAGTTGTGAATGTTCCAACACTGGAAGTTTTTAAGAAGATGTTGGATAACCATTTGTCTGAAGTGGTGTAGGGTTTCCTGCCTGGGCAGGGGGTTGGACTAGAAGACCTCCAAGGTCCCTTCCAACTCTGTTATTCCGAAACAATCTTTCATTCTTTGATTATTCAATATTTCGGTATGTTATTTTTATACCAATCTACAAATGCTAAATGTCACTCCTCTTACTACAAATAAAATATTAATGATCATATTTGTTCTGTTTAACAAACTTATATAGTTCTTAGTACACAGATTTATATTACATTAACATCTTCCATTGTTTGTCCCCTTTCTAATTTTTAGTTGTGCCACTACAAATACAATAATATTCATCGTATTTTTGTTGAAATTACTGTAACTTTTGTATTTCTGGATCGGCTTGCTTTCTTTTATTATTATTGGCCATGGTTCCATTGAAATTAATTTAACTTTTGTATTTAGTGAATTGTCCCATTTAGCGAGTTGTCCTATGGCCATGATGGCAAACTTATGGCACATGTGCCACAGGTGCCACAGAGAGCCATATTGGTGGGCACATGAGCATTGCTCTAGCTCAGCTGATTTTTGGGCCTTCTGGGCCCACTGGAAGTCAGGAAAAAGGCTATTTCCGGCCTCCAGAGAGCCCTCAGGGGGGTGGGGAAGGCCGTTTTTACCCTCCCCAGGCTCCTAGAAAGGCTCTGGAGCCTGGGGAGAGCGAACAACGGGCCTTCCAATCCCACTGGAAGTCGTCAAATGGGCTGTTCTGGAGAACCAGTGGCAGAAATTTTGAGTAGTTCAAAGAACTTGGAAATACCATCTCTGGCTGGCCCTAGAGTGGGGTGGGAATGGATATTTTGCAATATCCTTCTCCCTGGAGTGGGGAGGGAAAGGAGATTTTGCAATATCCTTCCCCCAGGAGTGGGAGGGAAAGGAGTTTTTGCCTGTGTAGCTTAGGGGGCTAATGCCTCCTACTAAAGGCAGCAATTAACACCAGCTGTCTGCAATTACTGTAAGTTCAAATCTCGCCAGGCTGAAGGTTGATTCAGCCTTCCATCCTTTCTAAGGTGGGTAAATTGAGGACCCAGTTTGTGGGGGCAATAAGCTGACTTTGTATAAATATACAAAAGTATGAAGGCTATTGCTTAACGCATTGTAAGCTGCCCTGAGTCTCCGGAGAAGGGCGGCATATAAATCAAATTAAAAAAAAAAATATCCTTCCCCCAGGAGTGGGATGGGAATGGGGATTTTGCAGTATCCTTCCCCTGCCACGCCCACCAAGCCACGCCCACCAAGCGACACCACATGCATCAAGCCACGCCCACAGAACCGGTAGTAAAAAAAAATGTGGATTTCACCACTGCTTCATTAAAAACCATTGCAGTATGTTGAAAGGAATCAGCAGTCAGTTGCACAGAAGTGGGAGTTAAAACCATAATATTATGTATCACATCTTTTTAAAAAAATGTTCATTGAGTCCAATAGCTTTTATTTCCAAATACATAGTCATGGCATTACAACTTCGAGGTGTTTTTTCCCCCCGATATGTACCCAAAGAGAGAAGGATCAATGATTCCTGTTCCTGCTGAATTATTTAGCATGTAAGCTAGATGCCTAAACAGAAGTCTATTCCTTCTATTGTACAGCAACCACAGAACTCTCTCCCACTCAGAGCCACATAGTTTTACAAGAAACACAAGTTTCTGGCTCGTTTTTTATCATTGGCTAACTTTTAAGATCAAATGCATTTCCTCGTTCAAGGAAGGAGGCTTGAGAAAAGTTTGGGGAAAGAAAACCTGCAAGGAAAAATCTCCAGTTAACTTTTTCCAGTTAACTTTTATAATAAATAATTACTTACTTTTGGCATCAGGGAAAGGTGCTGTATTTTTTTTTTCTTTTTTGAGTCTTTAATGTATATAAAGATACAGCCACTCATCTATTGATGGGCAATATTCTTACTTTTCCTTTATTATTGTAGTTAATATTGTATTGTTAATAGGATAGGATAGGATAGGATAGGATAGGATAGGATAGGATAGGATAGGATAGGACAGGACAGGACAGGACAGGACAGGACAAAGAATGGAATGGAATGGAGTGGAGTGGAGTGGAGTGGAGTGGAGTGGAGTGGAGTGGAGTGGAATGGAATGGAATGGAATGGAATAGAATAGAATAGAATAGAATAGAATAGAATAGAATAGAATAGAATAGAATAGAATAGAATAGAATAGGACAAGGAATGGAATGGAATGGAATGGAATGGAATGGAATGGAATGGAATGGAATGGAATGGGATGGGATGGGATGGGATGGGATGGGATGGGATGGGATGGGATGGGATGGGATGGGATGGGATAGGATAGGATAGGATAGGATAGGATAGGATAGGATAGGACAAGGAATGGAATAGAATAGAATAGAATAGAATAGAATAGAATAGAATAGAATAGAATAGAATAGAATAGAATAGAATAGAATAGAATAGAATAGAATAGAATAAGGAATGGAATGGAATGGAATGGAATGGAATGGAATGGAATGGAATAGGAAAATGAATGGAATGGAATGGAATAGGATAGGATAGGACAAGGAATGGAATGGAATGGAATGGAATGGGATGGAATGGGATGGGATGGGATGGGATGGGATGGGATGGGATGGGATAGGATAGGATAGGATAGGATAGGATAGGATAGGATAGGATAGGATAGGATAGGATAGGATAGGATAGGATAGGATAGGATAGAGACTCTCTGCAGCAACACAAACATTCATTGCACGTTTCCGGCCCGGGGACTGTAGTTTGTGGACCCCTGATTTAGTGCAATATAAAAAATGCAAAAATTGCTCGTGGTCCACCAGTGGTCCACAGATCACCAGTTGGTGACGGCTGTTCTAGTTCAACACCCTGCTTAGGCAGGAAACCCTACACCACCTCAGACAAATGGTTATCCAGTCTTTTCTCGATATTACTTCCTTATAGTTAACTTTTGTGAGAGCTGTTTTGTATCTGTAATAATGAAAGGAAATGCTGTTAAGAACAGAGATCTGGGAAGGATTTTTTTCCTCCCCCTCTGACAATTGTGCAAATCATTTTACCATCCTTTGCAGCTCTCAGCAGATTCAAATGTCAGCTCTTAAACCTCTGCCAAATTAATGATCGGCTATCACAAATTCCTTTCTGTGTTTAGTGTTTGATCATTCCCACGGTTCCTGGATGTGAAACTCAGTTGGCCAAAATGGAGCGACGCTATGAATGCCGAAAGAGCATTTAGTGATTGTTGAGCATCCAATATGGAGAATCTGGAGAGGAGAACCAGTTGATTTCAACTGTGCAATGGCCATATCAGTGTGAAGGATGAGTCATGGCGACTGGATTTATTTTCTTGTAAGAAATAGAATAACCCTGCAGCCATTCTTCATATAGTTTAGTCTCTAGGCCTTTGATCATCTTAGTTGTTCTTCTCTGAACTTTTTCCTAAGTCTCAACATCTTTTTTGCAGCATGCTGACTAAAATTGGTTGAGGTATTCCAGGTGTGGTCTTACTAGGGTTTTGTTAAGCGGCACTAATCGTTCGTTTGAGATGTTTCGCTGCTCATCAGTCAGAGCAAATTAGTTAGGCAGAGAGTCATTGGCATGTACTGACTGTCAACTCGCAAAACATCCCTGGCCTGCTCTCAAGTTGCCATAGGCAAGGGAGATGGGAAACCGATGAAGCAGCCTGCAGCCAAAGACAGGAGTTCATTCCAGACATATCTTTCTCAAGGCTGTATCCCAGGGTTATCTACAGCGGCCGGAAGGGAGTGGTCTCTACAACCCACGAAATTGCTCCATTGGTGAATGTGATTGATGACACACCTTGGGGAGCAGGAGGGAAACAAGGTCATGATTAGGGCTGTAAATTATGTGGAGTCAGAGTTGGCTTCATTTGGGAACGTGCTGACATGGAGCTCCTAATAAATAACTGGATTTTTTTGAAGCTTGGTTCAAGGCTCATGATTTAATTAGGGCATCCATCGGAACCCTGACATGGACTTCTACACCAACCTCAGGGGTTTCTTCCATTCTTGGATGAGCAGAGAAACATCTCCAATTAATAGGAAAATAAGTCCAGTTGCCATGACTCAACCTTCAGCCAACTTTACCTGGATGGCTGAAAGAGAATCTTCTTCTTTTTTAATTAAAAAGTTTTTATTAATAATACAAAATTAAAAAAAAACATTGGATATAGATATGACATCACTGGTTCCAAACATCTTCCGTCACTTTACACATTCTTAAGCTTTGTTCACTATTTAAACATAATATGATATGGTATTAATACTTTTTCCTTTATTTCTGTATATTTATTTATCTCTTAAACATACATTTATCTATAATAACATCTATATTTTTGTTCTAGCACTATAAATTTGTCTTGGCTACCCTCTTGCTATCTATCCAATCATAAAGTGAATCTGTCCATTTCTGCACAGTTAAAGATTTTCAGTAATATTTCCTCTTCAGTTGGAATATCTTTCTCTTTCCATTTTTGAGTGAAGGCTATTTGTGCCACTGTGAGTATATGCAGTAATAAATAATTTGTATCTTTCTTATATTTTCTTTCTATAATTCCCAGTAAGAAAAAATCTGGTTTGACTTCTATATTTGTTGACAAAATTTCTTCCAGCCAGTTCTATAGTAAATTCCAAAATGTTTGTGCCTTTGGGCATTCCCACCACATGTGATAGTAATTCCCAACTGTCTCTCCACACTTCCAGCATATCAAAGATTTCCCCTTATTCATTCGTGTTAATCTTGTGGGGGGAGGTGCCACCTATAGAACATCTTATAGAGGTTTTCCTTGTAGAAAGTTGCTAGTGTGATTTTTAATTTTTTCCCCCATAAACATTGCCAATTGTCCAAATCGATATTGTGCAGAATGACTGGAAGACATTGGCAGAATGACTGGAAGAATTACCAACTGGACTTCTAGTGATTTCTTGGGTAGGTATCCTTCTGTAGAAATCCCAACTGTTTGCTAAGTAACATAGCAGGTGTCAGCGTTCCAAATAATACACCCATCACAAACAGAGCTCCGAGGCAGGTAGATTCCTCAAAGAACAGTTTTATTTGGAGATATCATATTGGCCCAGTCTGGTGAAAACCAAGGTTCTCACCTAATTAAAAAGTAAAGTTTCCCCTTTCCCCCAAACAATAAGTCACATTGTCCAATCTAGGTGCTGCCCGGTTGCCTGGTTACTTCTCTCCTCCTCCTCTCTCCAACCAGGTATTGGAATTTCCTTGGTTCCCAGGAGAACAATTTTGTTTTGGCTACAAAACCTCAGCTATCTCTATTCCCCACTTCGGTATCCCTTCTTCACTATATGGTAACACTGAAGCCTCCAAGCTGGCCTCAGCCAGGCTCACTTCAGTGTTGACAGCACGTCTGATATCATTTGGCTTGGCTAAATTGAGTTACCTTTGCCATTTTTCTTCTTTTTCCATCTCTTGGAAAGTTTTACCCATTAGCATAAAGTACCTAAGTAAGCCTGGATAGCTCAGCAGACTAAAAGCATTGTGATTAGCATCAGCTGTCTGCAATTACTGTAAGTTCGAATCTCACCAGGCTCAAGCCTTCCATCCTTTCTAAGGTAGGTCAATTGAGGACCCAGTTTGTAGGGGCAATAAGCTGACTTTGTATAAATATATAAAAGTATGAAGGCTATTGCTTAACGCATTGTAAGCCGCCCTGAGTCTCTGGAGAAGGGCGGCATATAAATCAAATTAAAAAAAAAAAAGACTACTGAAGCAGTGGTAGGTTGCTACTGGTTCAGAGGTGGGTTTCAACAGGTTCTGACCAGTTCTGGAGAACTGGTAGCAGAAATTTTGAGTAGTTCGGAGAACCGGTAAATATAATCTCTGACTGGCCCCGCCCCCATCTATTCTCTGCCTCCCGAGTCCCAGCTGATCGGGAGGAAATGGGGATCTTGCAGTAACCTTCCCCTGGAGTGGGGAGGGAATGGAGATTTTACGGTATCCTTCCCCTGCAATGCCCACAAAGCCATGCCACACCCACAAAGCCACACCCACAGAATCGGTAGTAAACGTTTTTGAAAGCCACCACTATACTGGTTCACCCCAGATTGGGCAACCTGGTAGCAGAGGCAGTGGCAGGAGGCTCCCCCCCACCCAGCTGGATGCTTCTGCACATGAGCGCACGTGCGCCCACGAGCAGACTGATAGTACGAGTTTTGAAACCCACCCCTGTACTTAAGCGCTAGGCACAAAGAACCCCTTTCCCAAGAAGTTCTTTTGTTGCACTCTCACTTGAACAAAATGTGTGCACATCATTTTGGCTGCGCATGGGAGTTAATTCATCTCTGGCTGAACTTGAAGTACCCATCAAGTTATTTCTTCAGGAGGAACGCTGCTGTAATTTTTTTTTCTGAGTGGTCCTCAATTTATATAAAAAGATCTACTCATCTCCTTTCTTGGCTCATGTTCTTCTCCCATGTTATCTGTCAATGGGACAAGGGAAAACATTTGATCCGTGACCTCAAGGAGACCTGCAAGTGATTGCCTCAGCTTGTTTGCAACTTATAGTTCTAAAGGGTGTCTAGAGATAAAATAGATTTATTTTAATTTATTCCCCTTTAGCTACAGTATGTTGGCCAAAAATCTTAGCGGTTTATGGAATATAAGGAGGACAACTTCTCAAGTTGTTTATTTACTTTTTTCACTACAGCACATGAAAATACTAGAAACATTCTATGCATGTTTGTTTGGATGGGTTGGTCTATCACAATATCATAATGTGGTTTGTTGCAGTGGTGAAAAGTAACATTTGTTACTACCAGTTCTGTGGGTGTGGCTTGGTGGTGGTGGGGTAATGAGACTGGGTGGGCGTGGCCAACTTTTTAAAAAAAACTTTAAAGCATTTTTTAAGTGCTTTTAAAAAGTTTAAAAAACGGCTCTGACGATCACAGCTGTGGCGTGTGAACGTCAGAGGTTTTTTTGATTTTTAAAAACAGGAAGTAATGACACCCAGGCGGGTAGGCGGAGCCTCATGCCACCATCTCTACTGGTTCTCTGAACCACCTGCCACAGCTACCGGATCGCCTGATCCGGTCTGAACCGGGAGCATTTCACCCCTGGTTTGTTGGCTTTGGCTTAGGGTAACTCAACTGCTGTAGCTTGTGTTTTCACTGATGCAAACTATTGGGGATTATCATGGAAAACAAACCACATGGAGGGGTTGGTTCGCAATTTTTTTACTACTGGTTCTGTGGGCGTGGCTTATTTTGTTGGCATGGTTTGGTGGTGGTGGTGGTAATGTGACTGGGCGGGCGTGGCCAACTTTTTTTTTAACTTTTAAAAGCTTTTTTCTACAACTTTAAGAGGTTGCAGGAAAAAACGCTTTTAGAAGCCTCTGATGATCAGGCAACTCAGCTGGGATCGCCAGAGGCTTTTAAAGGCATTTTTTTCCCCCTCTTCGGCTGAAGAGGTTGCAGGAAAAAATGCTTTTAGGAGCCTCTGACGATCCTAGCTGAGCCGCGCGATCGTCAGAGGCTTCTTCCTCTTTTTTTTTTATTTTTAAAAGCTTTTTTCTACAATCTTAAGAGGTTGCAGAAAAAAATGCTTTTAGGAGCCTCTGACGATCCCAGCTGAGCCGCGCGATCATCAGAGGCTTTTTTTTTTTACTTTTAAAATCATTTTTTTTGGCTGAAGAGGTTGTAGAAAAAATGCTTTTAAAAGTTAAAAAAAAAAGCCTCTGATGAGGTGGGTGGGGTGAGCAAGCGGCGACCGGGCTGGGGAATGGTTTGGGGCGTGGCCAGCCAATGTTATTACTGGTGCTCTGAACTACTACAAATTTTTACTACCAGTACACGCCATAAGACATCCCCTGATAATAAGCCTAATTGGGCTTTTGAGCGCATGGCAATAAGGCCAAGCACTTATTTCAGGTATAAGACAGGGTCTTATTTTCGGGGAAACACGGTACTCGCATTTTCATACTTTTGAACTGTTAAGTGGGCAGGAGCTGGAGCAAGAATGAGAGCTTAGCTCATCAAGCAGTGCTCGGATCTTATGTCAGCTTTCAAGCCAACAAGCTCAGCGACTTTTCATTGCTGAACCATCATGCCCCCCCACCCACCAACCTTACAATAAAGTAGATTTATTTCATCTAGGTGAGCTTCCTTGCAAGGCAGACGACGGGAGAATTCCAGGAATTCCCAAGACTCTACGAGTTGGAAAAACCAAGAACAACCATCTACAACCAAGCAAGGGAACACTCCTTCTGTTAACAATGCCGAAGAAAATGCACATTGTGTAAATTATGTCCAAGAATGACTTCTTTCTTTCTTTTCCTCTGGAGTCAACCATGCTGCCTAGCTTTCCATCATCTGCTTGGGGGGTGAATGAAAACTGGAGTTCTGCCAGTCATGGACTAGAGCCGGTCCATGGCAGATGCTTAAATAACTCTTGCTTTTAAGCTTAGAGGACAAGCATAACATGGATTACAATAGCGCTTAGCAATAGCTTTTAGGATTATATACCACTTCACAGTACTTACAGCCCTCTCTAAGCCAAAGGCCAGACAAGGAATAATGGATGGAAACTGAAGAAAGAGAGATTCAACCTGGAAATAAGGAGAAATTTTCTGACAGGGAGAACAATCAACCCATGGAACAGAAGTTGCCTTCGGAAGTTGTGGGAGCTTCATCACTAGAAGCTTTTAAGAAGAGACTGAACTGCCATGTGTCAGAAATGGTGTAGGGCCTCCTGTTTACAGAGTCAGCATATTGCCCCCAACCAGTGGTGGGATCCAGCCAGTTGTCACCACTTCGGGAGAACCGGTTGTTAACTTTCTGAGCAGTTTATCAAACTGGTTGTTGGAAGAAATCATTAGGACAGAGAACCAGTTGTTAAATTACTTGAATCCCATCAATGATCTGGATCCTTATTTTATCAACCCCCAGAAGGATGGAAGGCTGGCAGTTGAACTCCTGGCAGTCGGCAGAATTAGCCTGCAATACTGCATTCTAACCACTGCGCCACCACGGATCGGTAGCGTAAAAAAGAGCCTTCCAAAGAATATGTTTTCAGGAAAACTTTTAATCTCTGTATCCCACGGGTACTTCATCCATGCAGTCATGATGGATGTAAAGTTACATGCGTTAATAAGTACATTCTTATTTTTTTTCCTCCCCCCCCCCACCCCAAAACGGTCTCAGTAGGACCTCGTGGTAATCAACAGAATAGGGGAAAGGGCCCTTCCACTTGATTTCTTTCTAAATCATGCTCCTCTTGCTGAAGTGTGATTTTATTAGTTTTTGATTTATTAGGTTGGCTTATTGATTTGTTGTAATAGCTTTTTATTTTAATCGTGCACTATCATGAGTCCTGGGGGAGCAGGGAAAGGAAGAAAGAAAGAAAGGATGCGGTTATATTGTCTGATATGGGAAGAAGGTTTGGTACAGTGTTAAGGCAAAATACAAAATTTGTAAGAGAGCATTTTTTATACGCTCTCTGGTTTGGAATGGGGCAAGTTACTGTGGCCAACTTGATATGGGACAATCCCTGGGGACAATTCAACAATTCAACTGAATTATTTAAAATAATGAAAAAAAAATTATCTTATTTTTACTACCTATTCACATTTCATTTTGTTCCGTCTTTTGCAACTTTTTTTAAAAAATGATTCTATTGCACCATTACACCAGTCAGTCCTGGAGGAGATCAACCCTGACTGCTCTTTAGAAGGCCAGATCCTGAAGATGAAACTCAGATACTTTGGCCACCTAATGAGGAGGAAGGAAGGACTCCCTGGAGAAGAGCCTAATGCTGGGAAAGATTGAGGGCAAAGGAAGAAGGGGACGGCAGAGAATGAGGTGGCTGGATGGAGTCACTGAAGCAGTTGGCATGAGCTTAAATGGATCCAGGGGATGGTAGAGGACAGGAAGGCCTGGAAGAACATTGTCCACGGGGTCAGGATGGGTTGGACACGACTTCGCAACTAACAACAAAAAAGGCCACACATGGAGTACACATTCTGTGTCATTTCCATTTCCACTTGTTGGCTACTACGTTTCAACTCCTGTATCTTCCTCATTTAATCTTCCTTTGCCCTTTATACCTCTCCTCTAACCGTTCGTACCATTTATCCCATACCATGTAATTTTCCGTTTCCTCCTTATCTTATTTTACCTGTAGTTAAAAAAAATGCTTAAAAAGTAAAAAAAACAAAACAACAACAACAAAAAAACTTACGACGTTTGTGGATCGCTCAGCTGATCGTTGAAATTATTTTTACTAGCATTTTTTTCTACCGATTCAGTCGAACCGGCCTGAACTAGTAGCATTTCACCCCTGGTCCATAATTTACATAAATAGTAGAAAACAAGAGATAACAGAATTTAATTTGTTGCCCTGCTCGAAGACACATAACATTTTATGTAACCTATAAAAAAAGTGTGTTTGGGGGTGGGGGGTGGGGGGATGTCTTAGAAAATGACCCTAACTTTTTAATATTCATTCATTCATTGAGTCGTAACAATGCTTTATGAAACAAAGTGCTGAGGAGTGACAGAAAAAGAAATCCTATCCTTTAAATATGAGAAATAAAAACAATTTATTTTGATATGGAGTAGATAAACCTAAAGGCTGAATTAACGTTCTATCGATACTAATAGACATTATATGGATCTTTTCTCTCTCTTTTCCTGTTAATTACTCTTTTAAATCACATTTAGTTTATGCTAATTAGCATAATATGGCTAAGGATTTTTCCCACAATCGTATAAACACTATTTATCTTTTCTTATTAATGATCTTGGTATTGTACCTTTTTATTTTTCACTAATACCCTTTTTCTGAAAAAATAAATAAATAGATCCATTCTTGGGCTTGTTTAACAATAACAGAGATGGACGGGATCTTGGAGGTCATCCAATCCAACCCCCTGCTCCCGCTGGAGACCTATACTAGGGATTCGAACCGCCAAGCCACTGAGCCACCCTAGTCAGGCGATCACCCATTGGTTGATTCTTTTTATAGCCTTGTTTTCTATCTTTACTGATGGGCAGAACCGGTGTGAGCATTTTGCAGTGAATTCGGTTGAGGTCTTAGAAAGTCAGATTTCCATCCATTAAGAGGGTCATTGGGGAGAACTGAGGAAAAAAGTTGAGTTTTGGTTCACAATCATTGCGTACAAGTGCGTGTGTGAGCACGCTTAAGCAAACGCACCATGATACTGACTGAATGACTGTTGGAATAAATAATCACGGTTTTAAATATGCATGGATCAATCATATGTTTTGCGTAAATGCTCACGCTTATAACTGGCCTGCATTGACTGGCCTCACATTGGAAAAATATGAAGAGGTAGCTATAGCAAATGTATTTGCTTTCTCCTTTCCTTCCCTCCTCTCCCCCTCTCTCCCTCCCTCCCTCCCTTTTTCTTTCTTTCTTTCTTTCTTTCTTTCTTTCTTTCTTTCTTTCTTTCTTTCTTTCTTTCTTTCTTTCTTTCTTTCTTTCTTTCTTTCTTTCTTCTTCCTTCCTTCCATCTCCCCTTCCTTCCTTCCTTCCTTTTGTCAGAGTTCCAAGTAACACCCCCAACAAAAGAAAACTGAGGCTTGAATTTCCTCAAAGTTATATTTTATTAGAGATGTCATATTGGCACATCTGGGAATTTTGTTGGGAGTGTTACTTGAAACCCTGACACCTACCTATCTTCCTTCCTTCCTTCCTTCCTCCTTCCTTCCTTCCTTCCTTCCTTCCTTCCTTCCTTCCTTCCTTCCTTCCTTCCTTCCCTCCCTCCCTCCCTCCCTCCCTCCCTCCCTCCCTCTTCCTTCCCCCTCCTTCCTTCCTTCCTTCCTTCCTTCCTTCCTTCCTTCCTTCCTTCCCTCCCTCTCTCTTCCTTCCCTCCCTCTCTCTTCCTTCCTTCCTTCCTTCCTTCCTTCCTTCCTTCCTTCCTTCCTTCCTTCCTTCCTTCCTTCCTTCCTTCCTTCCTTCCTTCCTTCTTTCTTCACAGCATATGGCAAAGCAAGTAAAGACAGTGGCCATGTTGTGCTAATTTTTTAATGTGTTGCACTCATCATGCATATAAAAACATGTAGAGCCTTGATTATAGTTTCATGCCTTAACCTTTCCTTCCCTCCTTCATTTAAATTTTAAATATTCATGAGTAGGATTCCTATGATTAATGCAATTCTTCTCCACAACTGGATGGCATCTTTTAGATCATCCTGGGGAAGAGGTTAAGGTACACCCAAGGTTTTGAATGACCACAGGTTGGAAAATGATGCGTAGGACTCATATCCATTTAGAGAGGCAGAAAATATATACGATCACTAGACACACATAGGATATTTACCCATTTTCCATTCTTGACTTGTCTTCTTCTGCTTATGAATTAGAATGTTGCCTGTTTGCTTCTATCTCCCTGAATTATTCCTTAGTACAAGGTTAGACTTCAGGGTAAGTGCAATATTTCCCCAGACATTAGCATATTACAGCTGTCCAAATGACAAAATGGGTATATTATGGGAAGATAAGTTCCAGAATGAATTCCTCCCTGGCTGCTCTCTATTATTAATTGGAAGAATGGCAAAGAACATTGATGAAGTTGACTGATGGTAGAAGGCTTCTGCTGGTGGACATGATGTGGATGCTGCCGAATTAACCCAGAGTCCATCTTTGCTCAGCACTTGGGTGCTTACAAAAGACAATTGGATACATCTGGCATGCTCACAAGCACAAATCTGAGCGATCGCTCTCTCCCATTATATTCCCATTGTAGGGCATGTTGTTGTTATTTGATAGATTGATCTTCCATGAATAAATATATATATATATATATATATATATATATATATATATATATATATATATATATATACTCTCTTTCTACCATGATAGCTGATAATTCCTTCCTTCCTTCCTTCCTTCCTTCCTTCCTTCCTTCCTTCCTTCCTTCCTTCCTTCCTTCCTTCCTTCCTCCCTCCCTCCCTCCCTCCCTCCCTCCCTCCATCCCTTTCTTCCTATATATCTTTTTTTTCAAAATCTTCTAAAGTCAATCACCCTCTTTCAAGGTAAAGGAATCCCAAACATTCTAGATTCATTTGCGAAACATTTTTCTCATAAGGAAAATGGACATAGAGTGATCTATTCATCTCTATTGATGAGTATGCTTTATGCACATCTAATGTAGTTATACATTACCCAGAACAATGATGGATGGATGTACAGTATGTATGTATTTAAATATGCATGGATGGATGGATGGAGATATGTATATATGCTTCTTCACCATCTGTGCATACCGTGTTTCCCTGAAAATAAGACCCTGTCTTATATTTTTTTGAAGCCCAAAATAAGTGCTTGGCCTTATTTTTGGGGAGATCTTATTATTTTGGGGCGAGTGGAGAAAGACGGGGCTCCTCTTGCCATCTTATCTGATTTCCAGCTCCGTCTCCCTAACCCTAACCAGAGGAAATGGCGGTGAGTGGCTGTGCATCATTTAAATATTTTCAGGGAGGCCTTATTTTCAGAGAGGGCTTATTTTAGCGCATTCGCTCAAAAGCCTGATTGGGCTTATTATCAGGGGATGTCTTATTTTCGGGGAAACACGGTACCTACATATACTGTATATGTACAGTATACGGTAAAGGAGCATATGAATTGGCACCCACCATTCAGGCAATGTGAAATTGGCACCCACCATTTCTGGATTGGGGACCATTAAGTTCATATATAATTACAGATCCATCTCACTGTGAAAAATAAAGTCGCCAAGGCTTCACCGGTTGACCTCTTGAAGACCGATTTTACTGTCCGAGTAATTTTATTCCTATTACATAAAATGAGGTGAGGGTATGGTGGTTAAACGTGGAATCGAAGTCAACCGTTACAAATTCAAAAATCTATCATTCTGCTACAGGGTCTTCCATTCTCTCTCTTCCCCCAGAATATCCATCCAGCTAATTACTACGCTCCATTTCTTGCCTATCTTCTATTTGCATATGGAATGAAAGAACCTCCTAAATCCATTGATTTTTATTATTAATCTATTACTATTAATTACTATTAATCTTCTCATCGTTTCCACCACCTATCTCCTTCCACTTATGACTCTATGACTGTAACTTTGTTGCTTGTATCCTTACGATTTATATTGATATTGGTTCCTGATTGCTTATTTGTACCTATGGCTATCATTAAGTGTTGTACTTGTGATTCTTGAGGATCGTATTTTTTCTTTTATGTACATTGAGAGCTTGTGCACCAAAGACAAATTCCTTGTGTGTCCAATCACACTTGGCCAATAAAGAATTCTATTCTATTCTATTCTATTCTATTCTATTCTATTCTATTCTATTCTATTCTATTCTATTCTATTCTATTCTATTCTATTCTATTCTATTCTATTCTATTCTATTCTATTCTTCATTCCAATATCTATTCTATTCTATTCTATTCTATTCTATTCTATTCTATTCTATTCTATTCTATTCTATTCTATTCTATTCTATTCTATTCTATTCTATTCTATTCTATTCTATTCTTCATTCCAATATCTATTCTATTCTATTCTATTCTATTCTATTCTATTCTATTCTATTCTATTCTATTCTATTCTATTCTATTCTATTCTATTCTATTCTATTCTATTCTATTCTATTCTTCATTCCAATATCTATTCTACTCTACTCTACTCTACTCTACTCTACTCTACTCTACTCTACTCTACTCTACTCTACTCTATTCTATTCTATTCTAGTTTCATCATACATTATTCTACCGGACAGTGGTTTTTTTTTTTTTAAATGAAGAGGGAGAAAAATATGAAATCTGTAGAGGACTTTGTAAGTAAAACAGAAGGATCTTTTTAGTCCTGTATTGCCTGAGACTTCCCAGAGTTAATAAGTCATCATTTTATGAAACCCCTTCCTTAACATTTTGAAATAATGAAATAATAGCCAGATCTGGAATTTTATGGACAGCTGCAGTTAAGCCCATTAATTTTTATAGCGCTGGGTTCATGGCGTTCTATTGCCAAAATCTTGCCTGCCTTTGATAGACAAGGGAGCAAGTGAAAACTTCTCATTTCTTTGGTTTATTCTCCAGATAGCATATTTTTATTTTATTTTTATTTTTTTTGCATTGCCTCTGAGAGCAGCTGGATGAATTCCAGAGTTTTATGTCAAGCAAATAAGCTGGTGGAAGATAATTCATATTTAATACCTTCTCACCTTTTGTCCTCAGGGGCTGTTCAGGAGAGGAGGCAATACAAACATGGTGAAAAGATAGATGCAAATAAAAAAGAAGCTCGCAACCTTTTTTTTCCGTGCTTTCCTTTGGGTAAAAATGTTTTAAAGATGGTCGAAATTAAACTGGCAAAGCAGAGGATAAATTTAGGACCTGGGTGTACTTCAAATATAGGTAGGTCTGTAAGAGAGCAGATTTGGCAACCTGCCTGGCCGAGGAGATTAAGAAAATAAATACACAAATGTTATTGATGGACTCTTCCACCCGCAACAGAGTTAGAATAGGATAGGATAGGTGTTGTGGTCCGCCAGTAGCCTGAGGAGCTGGCAGCAGAGTCGGACAACGATGAGGCTCCAGATACACCTCCAAGTGCTTCAACAATCCTCTAAAAAGGATGCAAATGACCAGCTGTCTGCAAGGAGTATCAATCCTTCCATTTGCTTGCCACAAAATATCTTATGCCCCAGACTTGAAATTTTGGGCTTAGACAACTTAGAACTTTGCTGTCTTCGGTCTGACCTAAGCATAGTACATAAAATCATCTGCCACAATGTCCTACCAGCCAATGAATACTTCAGCTTCAACCAAAACAATGCAAGAGCACACGATAGATACAAACTCGTGGTAAACCCGCCTGGACTACTGCAATGCCTGGACCACCTGGACTACTGCAATGCTCTCTACATGGGGCTCCCCTTGGGGTGCACCCGGAGGCTCCAACTGGTCCAGAATGCGGCCGCATGGAGAATTATGGGAGCGACGGGGCGCTCCCATGTGACACCTCTCCAGCTGCACTGGCTCCCAGTGGTCTTCCGGATGCGCTTCAAGGTGTTGGTGACCACCTTTAAAGCGGTCTATGGCTTAGGGCCTGGGTATTTGTGAGACCGCCTTCTGCCGCCAATAGCCTCCCACCGCCAGTACACTTGCACAGAGAGAGCCTCCTCAGGGTGCTGTCAGCCAGACAATGTCGGCTGGCGATCCCCAGGGGGAGAGCCTTCTCTGTGGCGGCACCCGCCCTCTGGAATGGCCTACCCCCCGAGATACGCACGATACCGGACCTCCGGACTTTTCGTTGGGCCCTAAAAACTCACTTATTTCATCTAGCCGGGCTGGCTTGATCCTATCCTTTTGGTTTTAATTTGTAATCGATTTTAACTGGGTTGTTTTAAATTGTGGGCCGAAATTATTTAATTATTTCTTAAACTATTTTAAATTTTGTGTGCTATGTTTTATCTTGGCTGTTCACCGCCCTGAGTCCAGTTGGAGAAGGGCGGTATAAAAATCAAATAAATACTAAATACTAATACTAAACCGATCCAAACTAGACTGCAGAAATTACGACTACAGTAACGGAGTGGTCAACGCCTGGAATACACGACCTGACTCTGTGGTTTCTTCCCCAAATCACCAAAACGTTAACCTTAGACCCGTGATGGCAAACCTATGGCACTTGGAGCCATATCGGTGGGCATACAAGCTTAGCTCCGGCTGTTTCTGGAGGGCCTTGGGTGTGTGGGGAAGGCCCGTTTTTCGCTCTTCCCAGGCTCCAGAGCCTTTCTAGGAGCCTGGGGAGGGCAAAAACTGTGGGACTGGAAGTCAGCAAATGAGCTGTTTCTGGCCTGCGGAAGGCCTCCAGGCGGTTGGGGAAGGCTGTTTTCACCCTCCCCAGGTTCCTAGAGTGGCTCTGGAGCCTGGGGAGAGCAAAAAACAGGCCTACCGGGCCCACTGGGCCATCGCGTGCCAAAAGCGGGGAGACCGTGGGGGGATTCACACACGCACATCACCACCCTGTGCTCCCCCCACTTTTGGCATGTGGTGCCAAAAAAGTTAGCTATCACTGCTTTAGAAATTCCTATCCACCATGGAAGTGCAATTTTCGTGTTTATCACTGGTGTGTACAGACCTAATATTACAGCAGGTAACACCATATTGTTATCTGCTGCTATGTTGTAGATATCTTTGGTCTCTTTACATGGTCAATTTGATCATGGTTTATTTATTAGAGCCTGTGTAGCGTAGAGGGCTAATGCCCCCTACTAAAGGCAGCAATTAACACCAGCTGCCTATAATTTCTCTGAGTTCAATCCTAGCCAGGCTCAAGGTCGACTCAGCCTTCCATCCTTTCTAAGGTGGGTAAATTGAGGACCCAGTTTGTGGGGGCAATAAGCTGACTTTGTATAAATATACAAAAGTATGAAGGCTATTGCTTAACGCATTGTAAGCCGCCCTGAGTCTCCGGAGAAGGGCGGCATATAAATCAAATTTAAAATAAAAATAAAAAAAAAAAATTACCGCTTTTATGATCTGTTTTATATTGTTCTTGAATGATTCACGTCTTGTTTTACGAACCACTAAGAAGTTTTGTATCTCTGGATTGGTTATGCATGGCTAAGACTTGGATTGGTAAAAAAACTATGAATTTGCTTTGCTCTGTAAGTAAACTACTTTAAAACCCGGTTTGTATGCAGTTTATTCACAACTACTCTCAGTACTGTTTCCGTGCGCAAACACTCTATGCTCATAACCGTTCCTGGTTATCTCACAACTATATCCTTAACAGTGTCTACTGTTGACCTCACCCCATTCCTAAGCGGTCTGTAAGGGGTGTGCATAAGCACACCAGTGTGCTTACCATCCCTGTCCTAATGTTTTCTTTCATTCGTATCCTTTTCATGCATTTATAATTAGGTTGACACGTGTATCTGTCATAAAACACATGCTTGACGAAATAAATAAATTAATTAAATAAAAACAAATAAATAGATCCCCCACTATCCTGCCAATGCCGAAGAAGCTTCTTGGGTGAGAAGCGAAATATTTTCAAAGAAAAAAACAAGACAGTCCAGTTGCCTCCAGAAAATGCACCATTGGGACAACCATAATCATCATCATCATAAGTTTATTTAGTCAAGCATATATAATAAGATAACAGGTAAAAGTGTAAACATAATTTGAATACATGAAAAAAGTAAGTAAAAAAGGAGTATTAGGAAAGGGACGGTAGGCACGCTGGTGCATTTAAGCACGCCCCTTACAGACCTCTTAGGAATGGGTGAGGTCAACAGTAGACAGTTTAAGTTTAAGGATGACTGAGAATCTCTGCAGACTGGCATCTGAAATGCACACGGATGTGCTGGCCTTTTCCAAAAAGAAAACAAAATAAAAACTCACCGTGGTTGTGTCTCCCATGGCAAGGAGATTTGGAAAAACTGGAGAACTATTTTCTCTTGGAGTCTCCCTTCCCCCACCTTCAACAATTCCAAATCACAGGTGCCCAGATCAGATTTCCTTTTTTCATTACCTAAGCATAGAAAAACGTTCAAAGCTGCTCTTTTTATTATTATTTTTTTAAATCCCGGCGACCTTTTTTTCTTTAATTCTGTAAACAAAATTAATAACAAAACATTTGGGAATTGCCAGTTAAAGGCATTGTACAGAAACATTTTATTATGCAAATGTCTAAATGAGTTACACGCATTTGCATCTGATTAAGGGCAAGTCCGTGTTATAATCTGATTACAAAGGGGGCCTAAGTAATTTTCTCTTGAAGATAACTGGTACAAAATCCAGTTTAAGAACCCCCATTAAAGGAGGGGGAGGACCTTGAAAACAAGCAATCTAGATCTCTCCACTAGATTGATTTTACTATTAGAGTAGAGTAGAGTAGAGTAGAGTAGAGTAGAGATAGAGTAGAGTAGAGTAGGGGAGAGAGGAGAGGAGAGGAGAGGAGAGGAGAGGAGAGGAGAGGAGAGGAGAGAGAGAGGAGAGAGAAGAGAAGAGGAGAAGAGAAGAGAAGAGAAGAGAAGAGAAGAAGAAGAGAAGAAGAGAAGAGAAGAGAAGAGAAGAGAAGAGAAGAGAAGAGAGATAGAAGAGAAGAGAAGAGAAGAGAAGAGAAAGAGAATAATGAATGAAATGGAATGAATGGAATGGAATGGAATGGGATGGGATGGGAATGGGATGGGATGGGATGGAATGGAATGGAATGGAATTGGAATGGAATAGAATAGAATAGAATAGAATAGAATAGAATAGAATAGAATAATGAATGGAATGGAATTGAATGGAATGGAATGGAATGGAATGGAATGGAAAGAATAGAATAGAATAGAATAGAATAGAATAGAATATAGAATAGAATAAGAATAGAATAGAATAGAATAGAATAGAATAATGAATGGAATGGAATGGAATGGAATGGAATGGAATGGAATAGAATAGAATAGAAATAGAATAGAATAGAATAGAATAGAATAGAATAGAATAGAATAGAATAGAATAGAATAGAATAGAATAGAATAGGAGTTGGAAGGAACCTTGGAGATCTTCTGGTCCAACCCCCTGCTTAGCAGGAAACCCTGCACCACTTCAGACAAATGGTTATCCAACATCTTCTTAAAAACTTCCAATGTTGAGCATTCACAACTTCTGGAGGCAAGTTGTTCCACTGATGAATTGTTCTCACTGTCAGGAAATTTCTCCTTAGTTCCAGGTTGCTTGTCTCCTTGATTTGTTTCCACCCATTGCTTCTTGTCCTGCCTTCAGGTGCTTTGGAGAATAGCTTGACTCCCTCTTCTTTGGGGCAGCCCCTGAGATATTGGAATCCTGCTATCATGTCTCCCCTAGTCCTTCTTTTCATTAAACTAGACATACCCAATTCCTGCAATCGTTCTTCCTATGTTTTAGCCTCCAGTCCCCTAATCCTCTTTGTGGCTCTTCTCTGCACTTTTTCTAGAGTCTCCACATCTTTTTTTACATCGTGGCGACCAAAACTGATGTGCTCAGTTGGGTTCTGCTGTGTAGTTAATCCCTAAATGAAAGCTATAGTAGTTCCTTAGAATCATTCCTTCACTGTGAAAGGGTGGCTGGTTTCAAAATAATTTCAGTCTCTTGTACCATTGCATATACAAGTTGCGCTGGATGAAACCAAAAGTCTAATTCTTTCTAAATGTACCTCCCACCCATGGTCAATAGAGACCTTTGGTCAGTCAACCAGGAAAATGTGGACACGAAAGCAATTTCAAGCTTCTAATCCCTGAAGCTTGCATAGCGTGGAGAGGCATCTTGCTTTCTGAATTGAAAATAGAGACTTAGTTATGATTTATTAGATGTGGAGCCTGCAATTCATCTGGCAATTCAAGGTGGACTCATTCTCTCCTCTCCTATTTTTCCCCATAATAGCAATTCTGTTGAAGTCGGTTGGGGTGAGAGAGAGAGAGAGAGTGAGAGGCCCCAGGTCACCCGGAGAGCTTCCATAAGTATGGAAGAACTAATCAGGGAGAGAAGCAACTTAGAACTAAGGAGGAATTTCCTGACAGAACAATTAATCAGTGGAAAAACTTGCCTCCAGAGTTTGTGAATGCTCCAACACTGGAAGTTTTTAAGACGAGATTGGATAACCATTTCTCTGAAGGGGTGTAGGGTTTCCTGCCTAAGCAGTGGACTAGAAGACCTCCAAGGTCCCTTCCAACTCTTCTCTTCTCTTCTCTCCTCTTCTCTTCTCTTCTCTTCTCTTCTCTTCTCTTCTCTTCTCTTCTCTTCTCTTCTCTTCTCTTCTCTTCTCTTCTCTTCTCTTCTCTTCTCTTCTCTTCTCTTCTCTTCTCTTCTCTCCTCTCCTCTCCTCTCCTCTCCTCTTCTCTTCTCTTCTCTTCTCTTCTCTTCTCTCTCTCTCCTCTCCTCTCCTCTCCTCTCCTCTCCTCTCCTCCTCTCCTCTCCTCTCCTCTCCTCTCTTGGACCAAAGCTGGATCTCCATGCTGCCAGTCCAACACCTTAACTACTATTCTACAATGGCTCTAAATCATGGTTAGTGGATAAAATG